>CM063177.1:5127500-5172500 GCA_031835075.1 Saguinus oedipus | reverse complement strand
GCAGAGAAATACTTAAGAACTTTTGCGTATGGGTGGCATTGCAAGAACTAAGACAATACAAGTTTGGATTTTTTTTAAAGGCGCTGAGAACATTTTGCATTTTTACTAAATGTTCAACAGCTTTGGCAACATCACCATAAATCAAGTGAACTCTGTATGGTTTAGAGTATATCCATTTCTATAAAGTTCCTGGGGACTGGGGGTAGAGAAAAACTCAAGACATATAATCATTTGACATAGCAAGAATGAATATGGTTTACTGCAGGCATCAGGGAAAAATGAGCGCTCGTTGTCTTAGTGTCTTTTATTTCACAGCACCAGATGTTTCTATAGATTTTCTTAACCAGGTCAGTGGCTCAAGTCACTAAATCAAATTCCTCCAAGCTATGGGAAGCATAGTATTTGACGCAAATTAATTTAATATTTGAGGAAAATGCACAAATATACGTCACTGCAGTAAACCTTAATTCTAAACAAAGATGGGATCAGTAGTCAAGCAATCCTCATTTAATAAGATGAATATGCATGAATTTAGCAGTTATTTCACTTATTTTATACAGTCTCACTCTCTCACCCAGGCTGGAGTACAGTGGTGTGAACACGAGTCACTGCAGCCTCAACCTCCTGGGCTTAAGAGATCCTCCTGCCTCAGCTTCCCAAGTAGCTGGGACCACAGGTGCACACCACGACACTTGGCTAATTTTTAAAAAAAATTTGTAGAGCTGGGGTCTCCCTATGTTGCCCATGCTGAACTGGTACTCTTGGGTTGAAGAGATCCTCCCAACTTGGCTTCCCAAAGTGCCAGAATTACAGGTGTGAGCCACTATGCCTGGTCTAATATTTTTTAAAATATTGAGGAGAAGACTAGTTTAGTTATAATCCTATCTAAAAATAAACTCTGTAGAATAACTAGAGATGAACAGAGGAAAAAAAAGTTTGGCTTTCAGAATATGAAATTGTAATCAATTGAGAAGATCTTTAACTTTTGACTGTTGGATGGAAAAGTTTCATTGAATATGTTTTGTGGGAAGGAAGGAACACTTTCACATTGAGAAGGACAATTGCTTTTTTGTCTATTACAAACATGTTTCTATCTCCTTTCCTCTTTTACTTTTTCAACTAAGAAAGGTAGTGATAGAAAATGAAAACACTTTGAACATTCAATTCTTTTGTTTTAAACTTAAAATGTTAACCCGTCACAGGCTGTAGAGAGTTGAGTCTATTGTTCTTTCTCTTTTTGGGTTCTCAGCATGTGCTCCACTGTCAGATAAAGCTATTAAGAGAGTTAAAGAAATGTAAAAAAGAAAACACTGAACATTTTAGAATGTACAAATACAAATATAAAGGTCTAACATTATTTTGAATTATGTTTCTAATTGTTGCACTTAGGTCTATCATACCTTAAACATTTTCGATGATTCTGAATTTTCCTGAAGTTAAGATTAAAAGGCTGAACACTGACACACTGTTGGTGAGACTGTAAATGAGGGCAGCCATTATAGGAAACAGTACAGAGGTTTCTTTTCTTTTTCTTTTTTCTTTTTTTTTTTGAGACAGAGTTTCACTCTTGTTACCCAGGCTGGAGTGCAATGGCGCGATCTCGGCTCACCGCAACTTCCGCCTCCTGGGTTCAGGCAATTCTCCTGCCTCAGCCTCCTGAGTAGCTGGGATTACAGCCATGTGCCACTGTGTCCAGCTAATTTTTTGTATTTTTAGTAGAGACGGGGTTTCACCATGTTGACCAGGATGGTCTCGATCTCTTGACCTCGTAATCCACCCACCTCGGCCTCCCAAAGGGAGGTTTAAAAATTAAAAACAGAACTACCATATGATCCAGCAATCCCATTACTGGATTAAAATGAAACAAAATTAGTATGTTGAAGAGACATCTGGCCGGGCATGGTGACTCATGCCTGTAATCCCAGCACTTTGGGAGGCAGAGGTGGGCAGATCATGAGGTCAGGAGATCAAGACCATCCTGGCCAACATGATGAAACCCCTTCTCTACTAAAAATACAAAAATTTGCTAGGTGTGGTAGTGCGTGCCTGTAATCTCAGCTACGTGGGAGGCTGAGACGGGAGAACAGCTTGAACCCAGGAGGTGGAGGTTGCAGTGAGCCAAGATCGCACCACTGCACTCCAGCCGGATGACAGAGTAAGACTCCATCTCCAAAAAAAAAAGGAGATATATGGACTCTCATGTTTATTACAACTATTTACAATAGTCAAGCTATGGAATCAATCTACATGTCCATCAATGGATGAATGGTTGAAGAAAATGTGGCATACATATACAATGGAGTACTATCCAGCCATGAAAAGAAAGAAATCCTGTCATTTGTGACCACCTGGATGAACCTGGAGGACATCATCTTAAATGAAATAAGCCAGGCATAGAAGGAAAAATGCCTCATGATCTCAGTGATGGGAAAGTTAAAATAAAAAGTCGACATCATAGAAGGAGAAAGTAGCATAGTGGTTACCAGAGACTGGGGAAGGGAACAAAGAGGGGAGGAGGAAGAGGAGAAACTGGTCAATGGGGCCAAAATGACAGTTAGGAGAAATAAGTTCTGGTGTTCTGTTGCACAGTAGGGTAACTATGGTCAACAGTCGAGTACTGCATATTACAGAATAGGTGAAGAGAGGCTTTTGAATGTTTTTAACAAGAAAAAGTGATAAATAATGAATGAGGCGAAGGGTGTTCGAACTGCCCTGATTAGATCACTATACAACATATATGTATATTGAAACATCAAACTGTACCTCGTAATATTTACCATCACAATGTGCTGATTAAAAAAAGAAATTTTCAAAAAAACTTAAAAGTTGACCATATATTAAAGGAAAGAGATACAGTTTCTATTTTAAAATCCTTAGAGATTATTTCATAATTAATTCTATGATATTAACTCTAAATTAGCTTATTTAGTTCAGCATTTGTAAATAATATTTTTCTTTATTAACATATACAATTCATGCCAAACAGAAGCATAAAAGCCATTTGCTGAAAGCTTAACATATAAAAATATACATGTATAGTACACATATATATATTCATTCTCTCTCCACATGTGCACTTACACTGAAAAAAAAAAAAAAAAAAAAACAACCGAAACAGTGAGAAGAAAAAATAGGTTAAACTTACTAAGTGCCTAACTAAAATTTCAGTAAAAAACTACCAAAAGCTCATGCTACATAGTCGTATGTATGTTAAAAACTACAATTTGGTACCTGAAATCCCAGCAACAATTCATGATACTGAGAGAAAGCTGAGGTTCAATGAATCTTTTTTAATGAAAGTAGATGCCTACTATGTGCAAGGTACTTTGTGGGAAATGTTCAGATGAACCAGTGAGAAGGACAGCCCAGGGACAGAGTACGAGAAGCGCTCTTTCACAAAGGGGAAGACGGTAGGCTTGTGCTGCAGGACCAGGGAAGACAAATCGGCTAAAGCAGGATTTGAATGACAGATGGCATTTCACAAGTAGAGAACTGCAGGGAGCTGAAAGAAGGTCATCGTTGGCTGATGTTAGAGGGTTTGACCTCTGCATGGTCAAACTCAAGGTTTATTTAAATACTATTTTTTAAATGACCAGTATGGTAGTATTCTGCTTGGCAGAGATTAGGTGGAGTAGGTAGAGAAACCTACACAGCTTGGATGGGTGATGACAGCTTGGATGATAGAAGCTTCATGTTTGGTGCGTTGGTATTTTAAGAGAATCCTCAGAATATCGTCCCTCTCCTACACTCAGGCAAAACTCCACGCTTCCTTCAATCAGGCAGAACACCACCAGGCAGCAGTGGGTGCTCAAGCCCACTCAGAGGGCTCACTCCTCTAAGATCTGCCAACCACTGGTTGGACTTACTGAGTAGCAATCATGATCTGACCCATTTAAACAACATGGTGAGGGTAATAAAGTTACAGGAAAAAATTATCCCTGAAGAGGAGGGAGAAAGAAGATTTAACTTTTTGATTTTTTGGAATTCTTGAGATCTAGACTTGGAACTACATTGTCAACAACAGAGAATTAAAAAGGAGTGGTAATGGTGAAGAAAGAGATCTTGGTGAAATCATTGTCATCAGTCTCTGGGTATTGTATGTTAACAGAAACCTGATTTCCCATTAAAACTACACTAGACTTGTAAGAACCATTACAGAAGAATCAAGTCAAACTCCATGAATAATCTGTATAAAACACCTGCCATAAGCAATTACAGAATTTACAGAATCCATTCCAATTTGAAGACTGTGATTCAAAATAGATTGTTTTAGTCTTGATATAGTCAGGAAAACATACAAAAGAGAACAGTGATACCCTCCATACTGTGGATGTATACTTTTCAGTTTCACCAAATGGCTGGTTTCTTCCCCACTTCCAATCCATTCATAATACAAGCTAAGCACCCATTCACTTACTGTGTGTAGCTGTGCTGACTGGCATGTTAGCCACTAGCCACATGTGGCTACTGATGACTTGACATGTGATGAGTCTGAATTGAGATGCTCTAAATGAGGTATGGTACCAGTTTCCAAAACTTAGCACAGGAAAAAAAAATATTTGAATAATTTTTGAAAATACTGACAACACATTGAGATGATAATCTTTGGATACACTGTATTAAATACGTTGTTTAAAAAACTAATTTCACATTTAAAAACTTTCCTTGGCTACTTTGGGTACTAGAAATATTAAAATTATTATGTGGGTCACATTGTATTTCTATTGGACAGTGCTGGCCTATAGCCTCAGCTTTCCTTACCTCCCTAGATATATGACAATTAAAACTTTCAAACAAATGGAGATCCAGAATTTTCTAACTGAAATCCATCCTAGAAATCTCTCTTGTAATGTTCTAAGCTTAAAGATGAGAAAAAAATACAGGCCAGAGACATTTTTTTTCTAACTTGAAACTTAAAAATATGTATGCTAATAGTGTGAATCATTATAGCTCACTCATAATCTGAAATAGATGACAATGCCCCACCTATTGTTCCAGTTTCAGGCTTACTCAGTGTTAATTCCCTTCTAAACTTGCCATTTTCTGCTCCGTGAACACAGCAACAGAACAATATGCAAAGCAAAATGGGTTGATGCTTGGGCTAATTGGCCCTGTCTTAGCTCTGCTATAGAGAGCAGAAAATATCCCATGTCTACACACAGAACCTTACATAATTATTTAGTGTCACAGCTAACATGAGAACCTATATCCCTTATCCAAATTTGTTTTATCTTCTCACTATACGTCTCTGTTTTTCCCTGAAAAAATAGGGCAAGAAGGGGTTGCTTTGGATAAAAGTCTCTAGGTTTTGGACTGACAGAGGATAATGGCTGATCTACATAGAATCATCATGTCTCTTTCTACAACTGACTCTTAAATGTTGCAAACACTATTTAAACATTATACTTTCACTTTCAAAAAATAATTGTCAATTTCTTCTCATACCTATTTTTCAAAGTCTTACAAGCAGGTGTTACTGCTATTTATGATCAGCACAGCAGCCTACTGGGAGAAGCTATTCAGAGAAAAGTAAAATAGAATGTTTTTCCCTTAACATTTGATAAGAATAATATTTCCAGGCAAATATGGCAATTGTACCAACATTTCATAGAATCACAAAATCTTAGATCTGGAAAGAATCTTTTGTTGCTAGAACAAAAGAAATGTGTCAAGCTTACTATTTATTGTTGTGATATTTAAAAGACAGGATTTTCAAACGTTTAGACATAGCTATGGAAAGAACTAGAATATTAAAAGTGAGAAGAGAAAAAAATAGTAAAATAAAGGATAACACATATGTTCTAAAACAGAAATATTTTAACTAGATTTTTAAAGTAGTAGAAACAGATATTTTATCTAATCACTATAGCTCCTTGTTCCAATTTTAAGGTAAGTTTATAAACGAAGGGATGGCCAATCAGCCACAATTATACAAGCATAAAAATCTACAACTATTTTAGAAACTGTGGGCAATTTAGGTACTACACATCTCTCCCTTGATATAGCTCAGGAAGCTGCTGGTTTCAGTCACAGTACAATAAATGCTAATTGGAATATGCTTTATACAATGTCATAATAAAAGGTTTTAAGAATTTTTTTGTGATAGTCTATTCTATAATGAGTTTCAGAAAGCTCTGTCTCCTTGAAGCTGAACAGGGTTTTCTAGGGGAAACTTTTTGAGTAAGTAAGACTTTCCTAAAAACTAGCACCGAAGTCTTCCGATACCTTTACAGACTTCTTAGAGACCCATAATTACCTTCTTTTTCATCTTTCTCTTTCCATACACTAAATATAAAAGTGAACAAGAAATTAAGTGGAGAGGTACCTGGTTTGAAAATATTTTTGAATTATGAGTTGTCATCTCATAATTAAGGAACTTCAAATAGTGAAATTTTCAACAGAAAAAAAAATAAAGAAAATGAAAAGAAGCATTATGGAAAAATGATAACGGTCATTTTGTAAACAGTTGGAAAATAATCCTGGGACAGACCTTTTCTTAGATCTTTGTCACATAAGCCATTTAACGTTTTCATGCGTCAATTTTACCATCTTTCCGAGAGCGGCTTATTCACTAAGGCACTGCACAGCGAAGCTCCAGTGTGAACATGAACTGGTGACTGCCAGGCACAAATCACTTGTTCTGATGTGGAGGATATCTTTAAATCCAGATATTGTTGTCAGATGGACTGACAATAATCACCTGATTATTCATAAAAGTAAAGAAAAATCACTTACCTTGAATAGGTAAGGCATTATTTAATCCTTGCAGCTAGCCAGGAAAATTTCAGATGATCAAACATTTCTTCTAGGGTTAATTATTATGACTTACTTCAAAGAAAAAGTGCCATGTAGGAGAATAACAACAACCTATATAAGAATCTATTATCTGGAGTTTAGTTTGAAATTTTACTTCATATTTTATCTTACCTCTTGGAAAAAACAACATAATTACTAATGCGTTCTTTCTTTTTTTTTGAGATGGAGTTTCACTCTTGTTACCCAGGCTGGAGTGCAATGGCACGATCTCAGCTCACCTCTGCCCCTGGCAACCTCTGCCTCCTGGGTTCAGGCAATTCTCCTGCCTCAGCCTCCTGAGTAGCTGGGACTACTACAGGTGCGCACCACCGTGCCCAGCTAATTTTTTGTATTTTTAGTAGAGATGAGGTTTCACCATGTTGACCAGGATGGATGGTCTCGATCTCTTGACCTTGTGATCCACCCGCCTCGGCCTCCCAAAGTGCTGGGATTAATTAATGCTTTCTTTTAAGGTAAGTAGCAGGGTTCAGGATATTGTGTCACCTATTTTACAAGTTAAATTTTCCAAAAGGAAGTGTTATCACAGATATTGATCCTTGTTTTTAACTAAGTCTATTACGTTACAAAGGCATCAGTACTTTGTAGTCCTGAATTCCTTTCCTTTGACATAATCACCTAAGATTCATGAAATAGATCCTATTTGGCCACTTTTGTTAAAGCACTTTCTGCAAAGCAAATTTAATACCTGACACCATTTATTTCATGAGTATAAACAGTTTAAATATATTTTTTCAAATTCTTTAAGAAGGTACTCTAAACGCAGTTAAAAAATATGGATTTGATATCTGTAAAAGCAAGGGTATTCATATGTCACAATTTCTCTATGACAATGCTGGATATAAACCTGTTGCCTGGTCTATACAGTCATGCTATCTTTATCAAAAATCCCAGGTTGGGTAGAAAATTATATGGCAGGGCCGGGCGCGGTGGCTCAAGCCTGTAATCCCAGCACTTTGGGAGGCCGAGGTGGGTGGATCACGAGGTCAAGAGATCAAGACCATCCTGGTCAACATGGTGAAACTCCGTCTCTACTAAAAATACAAAAAATTAGCTGGGCATGGTGGCGCATGCCTGTAATCCCAGCTACTCAGGAGGCTGAGGCAGGAGAATTGTCTGAACCCAGGAGGTGGAGGTTGCAGTGAGCAGAGATCGCGCCATTGCACTCCAGCCTGGGTAACAAGAGCGAAACTCTGTCTCAAAAAAAAAAAAAAAAAGAAAAGAAAATTATATGGCAACCCTAATAATTGCCAAACATCAATGAGAACTCAAAGGTTTCAAAATTTCTGTTCTTTGGTTCCATCACTGACTCAAATATGCAGATTGAATTAAATATCCTCTCAAGGTATTCATATAATTATAAAATTCTGTGATTCTTTGTTCTAATCAAAGTGTAACTGAATCATTCAGATGAAACTGATGTAGAAAATTTGACTTAGTTTTCAGACTGAATTTGTAACAGTCTTTTAAAACTCATTGAAAAGGGAAGGTATACAACTTTTATTTAACATAGGTTAGTCTTTAAAATAAATACACATTTTTAAAATTTGTGAATCCTTAAAAGGATTTTTGCATTGCCTTAAAGTGGGATTCAAGATAAAAACCCCACATTACCAAAATAAAGCCATGAAAGCAATTATTTGTAAGATTAGATGAACTCCTTTTTGGAATAAGAAATTAACAAAAGGAAAGAGATTCAAAAAGACAAAATGGTTTTGTGAAAAGAGAAGGTACAAGTCATTAATATTAATTTGTTAAAACTTGATACTTTTCGTAATAATTTAGCACAACTCCCAATACAGTATTAAGGAGAAATATTAAAGTTGTACTTTTATGTAGTAAAACTCTACAGAAGGAATTACAATAAAACCTGTAGATTACGTATTTATACGTACACATACACCAGTTTTCATAAACATTTTCTATGTTTTCTGCATAGTTGTTCAAACTTATTTTTTTTGTAAAGAGTTGTTTCTACAGCCCTGACTTTAAGTAATGATTTTGGAACGTATATCTATTTTCTTTATTGAAAAAATAGAGCTACTAAACTATTTCTTTTATTGTGCCACCTTTAGGACTTATTATTTGAAGTACTTCCTAGACATTGCTATGCCAAAGTGGCTAAAATTTTAACTGTTTCTCAAACAGATCTAAAACTGGATGTCAAACCCTTCGCAAATGCAATATGTATTAGGGTGTGTAACATGCATATATATCCAACTTCCCACTTATAAAATATATTTAAGTCAGTTACCTCTAGAACCATGCATAGATTATAAACCATATAATGCTCTGCTCACTGTTAATAAACTAAGTATTTTTGTAAGAAACAGAGGCCAATCACTTTTGGAAAATCTGTTCACAAAATATAGGTTATATAGTAATTTGCTGTATGGATACTACATTAAGGCCAAATCTGCTAAGATATTGGTATGAATTTATTCATCGAATTTTTCACAGTGTGATAATAGCAAGTAGATATAAAATTGACCATCAGAATAGGAAATCATAAATATGAAACCCACAATGCTTGAAAGTAGAGACTTTTTAAAATAGTGCAATTCTTAAAACTGTCCTGTTTTTCTTATGTGTTTCTATAACCAGATACGTTTTATAAAATGAAAGAAAATAACCTTTTTTCTTTGAAAGTTAGAAATAAGCCACTCAGTCAAATCCCAGATAGGAAGAAACATTAAATAAACATATTTCAATGTCTATTCATAAGTGCCCAGGACAAAAACCTCGTATTAACATATTATTCACATAAATATTATTTGGGGGTTTAGAGAGAATATTGAATAAGGCAGGTGCAATTTAAAATCATTAGTGAATAAAGTCAGATATACTTGAAACAAAGATTTTGAACTCAGACATATTGGATATTAAAAACATGAGGTGCTGGAATCATTTGACAGCTGATATTCAGTGGTAACCAGCACCCCTGAAAAGACAACTTAGAAGATATTTGAACTCGTGTGTGTGTGTCCACATGCATAAATAAAGTACTAACCTACTAGTTATCTCTTTTACTCTCAGCCTGTCAAAAAAACCTGTCAGCTGCAAAGGCGATAAGGGGGGCAGTTAAAAGAAGATACTGGAGCCTTAAGCTTCTTAATGTGCCAAGAATCAATCCCATGAAAGCAAACAACTTGAAAAAGGGTTATATGTATTTAGGAAATCTCTGAGGCTCCCTTCCTGCTCTGCTCGAGCTCCAGCGAGTGCTCAAGTTTTCTCACCCTAATGACCCTGAAGCAGCCCTGAGGGATTGCAAAACAAGGCCGTTACACAAGGCAGCTTGCTAATTGAGAAGTTGATCGGGGGTAGAGAAATCCTGCTTTACCACGTTAAGTGTCGAAATCAAGCATGACTAGATTGACGTCGCCAAATCACCGTCTGGAGGCCACTCCACGCCAGGAGCAGGAGGGCTTTTCACACCTGATAGGCCCTCACTCTATCTACATCAAGCCGCATTAAGAAAGGAATGCATTATGGAACTGGAGTCCGTGCTCTTAAGAGCATTACTCCACTGCCTAATTGCTGCTTCTCCGCTTCCCAGAAGTAACAAATGTGGACCGGCAGCTTCCCTGATCCCTCTGGAAACCAGCCTTCCTCCACCTACTCTGCCGATTTGCTCCATGATAAAAATGCACCACCAGGA
Source organism: Saguinus oedipus (assembly GCA_031835075.1). Taxonomy (NCBI): domain Eukaryota; kingdom Metazoa; phylum Chordata; class Mammalia; order Primates; family Cebidae; genus Saguinus; species Saguinus oedipus. Next base: position 5,162,029 of record CM063177.1, on the reverse strand, counting down.
CCCAGAGTAAGTCAGAGGGAGACAGTAGGGTTAGGAATTTTGTATTGCATATCTCAATCACAGTGAACAATTTATAAACGATGGCTTTTTATACCGTTTATTTTTAAATGAAGTTGCGGATGCAGGCTGTCTGATCAATGGAAAAGCCTGGCTCTCGGAGAGTGATTTAGACACCACAGGATGTGTAGAGAGGAGAGAACTTCTGCTTTTGAACTTTGAGGCCCCAGTCATGGATTTGCTGCTCTCCATCCTAAAATCTCCTGTGACAGATGGCATAATAGATACTCCCAACAGCCCAGACTAGCAGGCTGATATAATTTGGTATTTTTTTCCTATACCCTTTCTGACAGATTCAAAGCACTTAACCAATGATGTGTTTTACGCAGGGGATGAAAGGTGACTCAGGAACTTTCCCCCTATTTGTCACACTTTTTAAATTTTAAATCTCAGTTTTCTTACTGACACAATGGAGGTAATTCCTATCTGTGCTCTGTTAACTATAAGACACATAGAGAAAAAAAAATGGCTTGTTTCTGACTGCAAAGGATTTATTGGCCATTAGAAAAGAAAGTCTTATATAAATCTGTAATAGAAAAATTAATCCTTACCATACATTTTGAGAGGTGGTAGGTGGCATCCCTTCTGTGAGCTGGGAAACAGAAGTACAGAGGCAGCAGTGACACGTCTAAGATCTCAGTCATTAACAGCAGTGATCGAAATCTGGCTGGCTCTGTGTGTTCTGATACCTAGAAGGGTGCTCCCTACATAAGGCACTTCCTTTCCTACCCTCAGCTGAAGTAGGATGCATAGTAGGACTAGTAACCAAAAGAAACAAATACAAAACACACGAGAGGAAATGTTTTCTTGTTTGTTTTGTTTTTTTTCACCTAGCGAAACATAACAGGGCAATCTACAGTATTATGTAACCCAGTATTGACTTCCAAGGTAAAATCTAGACCTAACATCAGGATGTCCATCGCGTTTTTATGAAAAGCTCCATAGTCTCTTTCGCAGCTCAGAATTCATAAATAAGCCCACACGGATAAAACCCCACTAAACTGGAGGCTTTATCTTCAGAAATTTAGGCATGAGGTCCATTTCCACATACTAAAGGTAATACTGTCTATGAAGCATTTTTAATGGAAAAGGCAGCTAAAAGTCTAAGTCCTCTCTGATAATTATACCTCTGCAAATGAGACAAATTAATCCAGAGAGTTCCCTCTGCTTACATTTTAGAGAAGCATCTGAAATCAATATCAATATGAAATTTGGTCAATTATGTAAGGCCTTAGAGTATAAGAGCTAATGTTTATTGAGCACTGTCTCTGTATCAGACACTGTTCGAAGCATTGCACACGGGTTACCTCATTAATCCTCAGGACAACCGAATGTGGCAGGTGGCAGTTTATTCTTCCATTTTACGGATGAGGAAAATGAGGCATGCAGAATTCTGTAACACACCTGGGGTCACACAGACAGATAATAGGAGAGCTGGACTCCACACCCTCAGCCATTTAGGATGTCCCCTCTTGTCTCAAGAGAACAGGAGGAACCTCAGAGGCAATTCACTACTACCTCTTAGAGGTCGCTTTTCATGTCCTGACTTGCAGGAACTGCTTATCCATAAAGCTAAATTCTGTCTCCTTAGACTTTCTACTCACCGGGGTGTTACAGAGTAAGTCTAGTTCTCCCTACACATGACCTCCTTCTCTTCTGCAGACTATTTTACCCTCCCTCTCCCCATGTTCAAATGCATGTAGAAATGAATGTCGGAACATCTGCAAGTCCCTCAAGCCAGAGATCTTAAACTCACCTTTGAATGTGCCTCCTCTCCTCAGACCCCCAAATCTACCCTGCCACTGTGTTAAAAGGGGATCTGTCCTCTTTTTTTCGCAGTAAGCTTCCTCTAGTGCACCTCACTTCTCCCTTGTGCTCATGCTACAAGGTCCCAGCTGAATGCTGAACATCTTTCCACCAGCCTGCCCTGCCCTGCTCTCCGCCTTCCACTCTGCAGCCAGTAGCCTTTCACACAGATCCAACCCGTCAATCCTGCTTATAACCTTCTGTTGCTCCCTACTGTATGCAGGATAAATGCAGGGAAGCCTGAAAGTTTCACCCTGTCTGTCTTCCTTTCTGTCTTATATCCCACCACCGAGCCCCACCTCCAACATGCTCTCTACTGCCTGGACTCATCATCCACTTCCACCTCGATGTCCTACCACTCCTGCCTGCTAAGTTCCTACTAAATCTATTCGTCCTGGAAGTTTACTGCTCCTTTTTCTCATATTCAGGTCAAATGTCAGTGGATCTATAAAGCCTCTCTGATTTCCTTGAGGCAGAATAAGTAACACCCTTCTTTAGACATTGAAGCATTTGTTTTCATAAACCACTTCATCTTTTAGAATCTGTATCACTTATGTACGCTGGTCTCTTTCTCACTAGATCATAAGCTCCCTGAAAAGTTCTCTTCTCCTTTACTCTGCACCTAACATGTGTGATATTCACGTGCTCCAAAACTGCTGAATTGGAATGTAGGGATATAACTGGAAATTAACATTCTTGCATTGTCCAACTATATGGACTGCATCCGGAGATTCTACTTTTGCCCCTAGATTAGTGCCACCATTTTAAAAACCATTTTAAATTCAGTGCACAACGGACAGAAGACCTGTAGGTGGAAGTCAAAAATAAGCGATTTAAAAGCTGTTACAAAGAAATGATCACAGCACCCTCCCCATGTTCTTTCCTGAACTAACTATTTTAGAAATAACCCAATAAGGGCAAAACTACACGAGTAAAACTACACTAGAAGCTTGCTAGGCAACATCAGAATCTACTTGCTGAAACTCAGCACCAATTCCATCTGTCTTTGATCACACCCAAGATGGCTTAGGTGCCAGCACATCAGAATCCTATTAATAGCAGATGCAGATGACTAGTAACGTCTGTATCCATCATATCTGGTAATATTTCTTTACCATCATTACCCTATTACTCTAAAGGGTTAACAAACAGCAGAGGCTGTGATATTATACACCTCACTTATGCAGGCAGCTCAGAGGGTGCACCAACATTCACCTGAATTCTGCGAGGAAGGAAACTTCCTTCTTTATAGAATCATCTCCTAAATTTCCTTTTCAGCTTCCAGGACTATCTCTTATCACAGTTCTTCCATGAGGTCCTCCTGAATAAGCTCAGTTATTAAAATCATATTTTCCTAAGTAGTTGGCAATTATTCTTCATTATTTTCATCATATATGTTGCCGTCTTACTGCATTTATTTCAGGATTTCTAAATACATTATTCTACCCCACTCCCTCCTTCTACCCACTAGTTAATATGCTAGCTAATATTTATTGACTACCTATTATCAGCCAGATTTTCTACTAGATGTTGGATATAATAAAACAAATAAAAATTTTCCCTGTTCACAAAATGTTTGCGGTATAATTTTGGAGGAGGCAGACAAGGGAGAATAATTACAAACAAACAGAAAGGACATTTGCATCTCATAACAAATCATTCTGCACACATCTAGAAGAGAACTTTTTTCCTTAAGGCATTAATTTCCTCATTTCACTCATCTGTTCAATAACTTCAATGGCTCCATCTCACCCACATAATAATATTCAGGTTGCCCATGATGGTTCTCTGGATGAGTTTAACAGGGCCGCAGTTCTTTCTAACTTTCTTCTGAATGTGCCAGCTAATTGTAGTTGCCAGATTTAGGATTGCCAACTATTTCATGGGATATTTTTAGACTAAAAAAATTTATCCATTATTTATCAGAAATTTGCGTGTAACCGGGTATCCTGTGTTTTGTCTAGCAACGCAACACTACCTCTAATTCCACGACCTCCTTTGGAATTAGATGTACAATGGACTCCGGTCCTCAGCAGGAGTATATTCTCTGCTCAGCATTCATGGCAATCTCATCGCCTCCCAGAAGTCCTCCCAGGCAGCAAAGACTGAGCTTCCTTTGAACTCAAAGTTTCATAAAACTTAGAAAATGTTAACTAACAGTACTTTAATTTTCTCAAGTTCATGTACAATGAATGTTTAGGGGAATTCTAAGAGACTTTTTTTTCTTCCAAAGCTTGTATAAACTACTCAAGTTTGAGAATTGTATTTTACTTAGCTCACCTGAACAATATAAACTAAAAATAACTTCCTACTTTTAACTTTACATGGGTTGGAAGGGGAAAGAGGAGGGGTCAGTTAGAAGGGATGGAGGAGCAGGGAAGGGAGAAAGTAGCTGGAGTGGCTGTGTTATCTTTGGACTGTCTCAGGCTGGCTCATGCTTAGGTCTGACTTATGCCTAAAAGTTTCAAAGTACTAAAATAAAAATCACATTAAGCTGGGCACAGTGGTTCATGCCTGTAATCAGAGGACTTTGGGAGGCCAAGGTGGGCAGATCACCTGGGGTCAGGAGTTCGAGACCAGTTGGCCAACACGGTGAAACCCCGTCTCTACTAAAAATACAAAAATCAGCAGCCGGGCGCGGTGGTGTGCGTCTGTTATCCCAGTTACTTGGGAGGCTGAGGCAGGAGAATCACTTGAACCTGGGAGGCAGAGGTTGCAGTGAGCTAAGATTGAGCCACTGTACTCATTCTGGGTGACAGAGTGAGACTCTGTCTCAAAAAGAAAAAAAAAATCACATTAATTCACTAGAAGAATATATTCAAGGAGTAATAATTCATAGTTATATAGTTAACAATGTCTCATGTGAAATAAAAAGCAAAAGAAAAGTTCTTTATTCTAATGAAATGTATTGCATTGTTAAGGTCTAGTGTACCACATTTATACACACTCTTGATAGACTATATCATTGCCAGTAGGTGACCTTTTCCAACCCAAACACTCTCTAGAGCCTAGTTTTTTTTTAAAAGGCATTGATTATAAAGGTCATAAACTTCCATAGGGATTTTTTTTAAAGAGAACAAAATGTTTGCTCTTCTAGCATTAAATTATGTGTGTGTGTGTGTGTGTGTGTGTGTGTGTGTGTGTGTGTGTATTCCCTCAGATACACATAATTTAGATATTTACGGTAACCTTCATTAAAGGGTTTGGCTGTTTTGCAATAGAATTAGGAAACCAAGAACAAAAATTGTCCAAATTTGTTCAGATAATTATTACCAGAAAAACAATAGCTGTGTTTCACAAGGAGGTCTTTGGTGAGCCTCAGAAAACAAGTAAAATCGAATGTGTCTGATGGCACTGATGAGAAACAATTTTTTTTTGGTAGGATTTACATAACCTCCCAAGTTTACATTTAATTGACTTAACAATTTAGTGATGGTAACTCAGATGCATGAATGACTTGTTCCTTGCTTCTTATTTGTCAGCATTATGGCCTAATAATTAAAAAAAAAAAAGGTTTTAGAATCTTAGGCAGGGTAATGACTCTAAGTAAAAAAAGACCACATTGGTGGAATCTTCTAGTAGGAAATCTTAGTAGGAAGGCTTAGGCTGCCTCTTGTCTCTCAACCCCATCTAGCCTACCAGGCACTCAGTAAGATCAGAAAATTTTTATCTTGTTTTCCCAGTAGAAATTGTATTTCAGAATGACCAATAGATTCAGTGACAAAGTGAATGCTATACTTTACAGAAAAATACCAGCTAATAAATATAGAAGTGATAGGATAATAATGTAATCTTTCAACCTGTTCTGATTTAGACAATGATCATTCATTGCTATTTATACCCACTAGGTTTAATGGTCAACAGAGAACCAGGCATCTGTTGGTATTTAAGTAAAGTTGCACAGGATACTTTCTAGTCACAATGAGAAAGGTATAACTGTAAAAAAGCAGGCTCAGTCTATCGCCCCATGATTAAGTTCTGTGTCATGAATAGTGAGATAACAGATATTATGTATTTCCTGACATTATACCATATGACATCATTTGTCATGTATTCTAAAACAAAACATACAACTAAATTATTTTTATTTTTTAATAGAGATGGGATCTCCTCTATGTGGCATAGGCTGGCCTCAAACCCTGGGCTCCAGTGGTCCTCCCACCTCAGTCTCCCTAGTAACTGAGACTACAGGTGGGTACCACTGCTTCTGGTAGTATCTGAATTTAACAAGGCTTTAAAGCAACTTCTGTTTTCCTGAGAACGCTAGGAATAGAAGCAACAAGAGCAAAGGCACCATGAGGATGCAGCCAACCAAATGAAGAAGGTGAAAGATTTTAGGGGACAACTGCTATAGTCCCTTTAATGAGTGGATGTCATAAAAAATGACGATGGCCAAGATGAAGAGAGACCTAACAGACATAACGATCAGATGTAAAGTGAAGTCTTGGATTGGATCTTGATTTGGAAAATCTTTGGAGGACTTTTCTGGGGACAACTTGAGAAATCTGAACAAGGATCAGGTAGTAGCTTACATAAAAATTCACTAGCATAGAAAAACGTAGATCACAGTCTAAAAAATTAGGTTACAAAACGGTAAATGAATACAATCTCAATTTGATTAAAATAGATACATGTACCTAAACACAGGTAGAAAAAGATTTGGAATGATGAACAATTAGAGTAAATGTCAGTAGGCTCTGGTAGAATCATGGTGCTTTTGTTATTGCGTTTCTGCTAATCTATATTGTTAACATGATATGATGTTCTTACACTTTTTTTGCAAGAAAACCTCTTATTGAATTTAATTATACAAAGAAGCAGAATTGACCACCCAGAATTGACCACTGTTAACACTTTGTTTTATTTGGTTTAAATCTATTATGAATAAGTACATTGCGTACTGGACACGTTACATATATCACAGACATTTGGGCATCTTTCAAGTTTATATTTGTTGTGCTATTTTATAATCAATGTTTTGATGAAACTGTAGCCACTAACACATTTTTTTCTAATCTACAATTAATCAACATTATAAATAGGGTAAGAAAACAATTGGTTATCTGGAGAGAAGCAAAGGAAGTTCATCAGTGCTTGAGTTTGAATGATTGAAAATTCAATTAGAGATGACAGGCCCAATTTACGGGAACCCAGGAGTAAGTCCCTGAAGCCATGTCCTCAGTCACAAAACACTAGAGTACAGCTCATGAGGATGGGTTCTAGAGTCACACTGTATGGATTTGAATCCTAGCTCCATCACTTGAACCTGGGAACACTGACTAAATGACTTAATTACCCTCGGCCTCAGTGCTTTCTTCTCTAAAATGGGTTTAATGATACTGTAGCTCCCAAGGGCTAGAGGAGATCTATCTGTAAAGCACTTAGCACACCATGTAACTCATTGAGAATATCTGATAAATAGTACTAAAATGTAAGATACATAAAGGCAAATATTTCTGCCCATTTTTTGACTGCTGGAGCTTCAGTTCCTATAACACTACCTGTTATAGAGTAAATCCTCAAGAAATATTTGCCATAATCCGAGTTTCATTCTGTTGACTTTATTTCACAATGTTAAAACAAACTCTCAAAATTCCATTGCTGTTATAACAGGCTTACCCTCAGTCTCATTGAGATTTTCTCTGTGATACTTATCTAGTAGGTAAGAACAGAAAAATAGAGGATGTTTTTTTCAGCAGAGTTTTCCTTTAAAATGATTTTTCATATGAATGGTGAACTCTAAAGCATATGTATTTTAACAACTTTATTACTACTTTTTATTAATTTCTTTTATATTTCTAATAAGCTATTTTTGGCATAGAATAAAACTATAACTTTGATTTACTTTGTTTTTTATTTAGCTGCTATGCTAAATTCACTTATTTCTTGAGTTTTTTCAATTTTCTGAAAATAAAATAATTATCTCTTTACTATTTATATTAATTTACTTCATTTTCTTATCTTATTACATGGGCTAGACCCTTTAAAATATTAAATATCAGTGACAGTAATGAGTATCCCTGACGTTTTCTTGACTTTAATGGAAATGACTTTAGTATTTAGCTGTTTTATAAGTTTGCAGTTAAGTTTCAGTAAATTTTCTGAATCATATTTAACTGGTTTCTTGTTTCTCTTTAATTGGAAATTTTGAAATGGCTGAATTTTATCAATTGCCATTTTGGTACACACTGCCATAACCATGGTGCATTTTGCCAATATCATGAATTAGATTGAGATATGTCCTGGTGTTCACTTCCTGAAGTCTAGAAATAATCTTACCTGTTCCTACAGTATTATCCATTTTAGACAGTGACAGATTATTTGCTAATACCTTTCAAGTTTTTATATCTATATTCAAAAATAGCATTAATTTTATATATTTTATATTGTCTTTATCAGGTCAAGGTACTATAATAGAGTTATGTTAGTTTTGTATATGCTGCTTTACATATTTAGAACTTAATTTTCCTGTGTAACATTTAACTATAGATGCTTAGGAAGTTGATAAACATTGCTTATGCTTGTTGGAGAGTAATGGGCTGCAGGTAGAAATTCTGTCATCACAACATGAGGAGGGATTGAAACCATGAGGACAGATAACATCTCCTAGGAAGAATAAGTATATCACAACAAGATCACTGTTCCTAGGTATGGTCCTTCACTCTTCTAAGTAACTGATAGGGATGAGATGCCCAGAAAAGAATCAGAACTAGGCCTGGCACAGTGGCTCACACCTGTAATCCCAGCACTTTGGGAGGCTGAGGTGGGAGGATCACCTGAGGTCAGGAGTTTGAGACCAGCCTGGCCAACATGGCAAAACCCTGTCTCTAATAAAATAAAAAAAAATTAGACAGATGTGGTGGCATGCACTTGTAATCCCAGCTACTTGGGAGGCTGAGGCAGGAAAATCTCTTGAACCTAGGAGGCAGAGGTTGCAGTGAGCCGAGACTGCAATGCAGCCTGGGCAACAGAGAAAGACTCCATCACCCCCCCGCAAAAAAAAAAAAAAAAAAGAGGGCTGGGCACGGTGGCTCAAGCCTATAATCCCAGCACTTTGGAAGGCCGAGGTGGGTGGATCACGAGGTCAAGAGATCGAGACCATCCTGTTCAACATGGTAAAACCCAGTCTCTACTAAAAATACAAAAAATTAGCTGGGCATGGTGGCGTGTGCCTGTAATCCCAGCTACTCAGGAGGCTGAGGCAGGAGAATTGCCTGAACCCAGGAGGCACAGGCATTGCGGTGAGCCGAGATCGCGCCATTGCATTCCAGCCTGAGTAACAAGAGCGAAACACCGTCTCAAAAAAAAAAAAAAAAAAAAAAAGAGTTAGAACTATGTGGGGTCATCGCATCCAAGACAGTAGAACACTTTTAAAGAGAAGAAATAGTCAACATTTAAAAGACAAGAGAAATACCATAAGATGATTCCTGATAAAAGGCACATTGGCTTTAGCAATTGGATGCCAGTAACAGCAGTATCAGCAGAGTGGTGAGAAAGAAGCCAGATCACAAGTTGGTGAAGAGGGCAAAGGAGGTTGAAGGCGTATGGATGACAACAACAGACTCTTCTTTTTTTTGAAAACTTAGACCAGAGAGGAATTGATAACACGAACAGAAATTTGAGGGATAAGAGTATTTTTTCAGAACAGAAGAATCTTGGGTACAGTCATATGTTGAGGGTCAAGTGACTGTAGAAAAGGAGATACTAAAGACTGAAGAAAAACAAGATGCCTCATAAAAGGAAGACCCACAGAATGTTGGAGGGAATGCAGACAAGGACATAAAATTGGCCTTAGAAGGAATAGGAAGATCTCATTCACATAGACGAGATAGCAGAACTTAAAAATAAATGGAAAAGCTGATAAAATATGAGGCTGATTTATATCAAACCTGATATAAAACATCAGGGAGTATCAATCTGTACATTATTTGATTGTTTCTAGCAATGCTTAGCTACACTATAGGAATGGATTAAAAGGGGTGGAATATCCATATTAAGTTGTTAGATTTGAGCAGTGGTGAAAACTGAGCTAGCACAGGCATGGCAGGAGACACAGAAGATGGAAGTGAAGGGGACTTGCCAGAGCGACAGTTGGGCTCATACTGGGCAGGAAAGATAGAAGCCTCAAAGGTGTGACCAAATTAGGAGAAAAAGACATGACGGCAGAGCTGAATGTCTGAAATCGAAGATCAGTGATATTGCAAGTGAAACAGGACTACAGTGTGGAGTGGAAAAATCCTGAGATAAAATACTTTTCCATCAGGAAAAGACATTGTATATGATTCCGGGATGCTGGGCTGGTGTTCAGTAGGGTCAACAAGTTAGGGCCTGGTTTCAAACAAGTCAGTGCTAAGCCTTTTAGAATTTCCTAGAATTATGGTAAAAGGGAAATGACAGCAGTGAGAAGGGGTAAAAGGTAGTATAATTAGATGTAGGGTTTTGTTGGAGGATGTGTTTTTTTATTAGTGAGTGGGGAGTGTTGTGTGCATCTAAGATGGCCAGTTTCTCCTCTTGGCTTCGTGGAAAGTGGGATTTCCGTGAGTTAGTAGTACCTTGCTCCTGTTGACAGCTGAAAAAAAAGTTGCCTAGTTCCAAGTAAGGCAAGAGATGAAATTCAGTTAAAACAACATTTTGATGGAAAAAGCATCTGGCCAAAAGATGGTGGACACAGCAAAAGTTATTGACAAGGACGTGAAGTTTCCGGAGGACCCAGCAGAAAAGTGTTGAGTGAGGGTAACAGCAGAAATATCCAGAGAATGAGGAAAGGAATGGAAACAAGAAGTTTTAGATGAACAGTGGTGGGTGGAGGAGCGATGGGAGTGAATTTGCTTTTCATTCAGGAATTTGAATAATTATCAGGTTAAGAGGTCTGTTAACAGCTAGATAGCCTTAAATATCTTAGCTTTGGCATAGTAAGGGGTCCAAAAAATATCCCACTTAATTCCAAGCAAATTGTAATGGCTGCCATGAAGTTCAAGCAAGAGATTTTTTGTCTCAGGGTGGGCTGAGACAAAGGTGGGCTGTACACAGCAGTGCCAAGCCTCCCTGTTAGGCTGGTGGGCTGCTTCCACTGTACACAGCAGTGCCAAGCCTCCCTGCTAGGCTGAAGGCTCCCAGGAGATTTCTGAAGCAAGTGCATTACTGGTATATATGGGGTGAAAGGCTGTGGTCCCCTCCTTCAAGAATTCAGGATGTGAGGAAACATTCTCAAATACCTTAGTTGTACATATGAAAGAGCCTGATCAGTTATTTGAAACCAGAATTTTATGGTCCTGACCAAAAGGTTATATACTAGTAGCTGTGTACCACATTAGAATTAGTTGCCAATGTCTTATATCCTAGAGATTTTACTGAACTCTCCAGGAAAAAAAAAAATCTGGTTTATCCAGAAAAATCAGGAACATTCAGCCCGTACTCCTAGAGTGTGCTGGAATTGAGTCCTGGCTTCCCCCTGTGGGTGAGGCATGCAAGCCCCAGTTTGCAACATTATTTTTCTTGCAAGACCCTGGAACTTGGAGGCATTTGAGTTTGTAATTCCTGTCTTAGTCTTTGGTGAGATAAATAAGTCAGCCCATTTTATTTACATTAAACTATCATGGTAGAAAACAAGTTATTGATTATTGCTTCAAAAGAATTATTTATATATTTGTGTATATATTTTTAAAAAATGGATGAACTTCATGCTAAACAATCACTTGACCACAAACATTATTAACCTATACGAAAGGTTACATTTGCTATCATCTTCATCCTATATGGTGCGTGTAAATGTTGTTTCAAATATTGTTCCCAAATATTATTCAAGTTCACCTAATTTTCCATATCATTGCAGATTAGAAAATTAATTTCATCACATCTCCCCTTTCCTAAATTCCTCTCACTCAGCTATCTGAGCATCTTTCATGCCTCGGGCCCTATGCCCCACCTGTATTTTCTTTCTGTTGAAGTCCACCCATTCCAGTTACTTAAGTGATTTCATTTGAATGATGTCATAAATAATCCTCAGGTGATGCAAACAGTTCCAAATACAATAGCAAATGGAAAATATGGGTGAGAAATTACAAAAGTGTGGAGAATCAACTAACATACACACAGAAAAGAGGGAAAAGGTAAACAAGTATATGATTCACAGGCCCAAGAAAAACATCTTTTAATCATTTATAGTCTCAGAAATCTTGCTTATTCTAAGATCTGGGTGTAATTTCACCAGTGAGGTGGCAGGACATTGTGTGACACAGTAAACAAAATCCGCAATAGCATCCTTAGGAGACTGATGTTTTTGCAGCTGTTAATGAAAATCTTCAACACAGGAAAACAGCAAAACCCTGATGCACAATTCCATGAAAATTTTTGAGGGGCCAAACCAATAGGGACCACGATCAAAGGGAAGGATACATTAAAAACGATCAGAAAAAAATAGTTTAACATCCACTTTTCAGGTAATCTGCCATAAACACTATTTCCTTCAGGTAACTTCTGAAAAAATAAGATGGAAAAGCAGCATTTGAAGTTGTAATCTCTGGGAAGAACACAGAGTGCTGAGATGTCATGATATGACTAAGTCCACATAGGAACAATTACGAAGCAACTAACACACGTGCATGAATGGAGAATCACCACGTGGCTGTGTGGGGAGATCTGAAGACCTAATCTTCCTCAGCGAGCCTTTCTGGGTCTCCTTTAACACACAGCTGAGTCATGAAGGCCCTGGACAATGCGTCTGGACAAATCTCACACTGGGCATCACATTCTATGTCCATAGGAAAATCTGTGGTATAATAGTGTCAGATACAGGCCAACTGAATTCTGGAGGACATCTGCAAAGACATTGCATTTCGTCTTTGGACGTCCTTTCCTGGCAGGACCACTTGCCTCCCAAAGCCTGTCCTAGGATGTGGCAATAAGGCTACACTGTCAGGGTAGAGAATTCAAGATATACTTCTTTTGACTCCCCATCCCAGTAGGTGATGCTTTTTTCCATTTCTCTGGCACTCGAGCTAAGCTCCTGTGGCTCAGACTATTTCTTGCATTACTTTTGTAACCTTTCTCCCAAAGGAACATGTAAGCCGTACACAGTTGGCATCAAATATTACTGCATGACAGATTTGTTTTTAAAACGGTAAAATTAGACAATACATCTCATCTAAATTCATGGAATTCTCCCCTCTAATAACAGAGTCACGTGATAGCTTAAAAACACATGCTTTATCATCATTCAGTAGCAGTTTATTCATTAGAACATTCTGTCCTCCTCTAAAAATCCAACGTATCTCGTCACATCTCCTATTCGTTTATTTTCCTTCTCAAAAGGTCTTGTTACAAATCTAATGCATTTAACTACCAAACTCTGCCCGCAAGGATACTTGGACAATGGCTTACATTTTAAATTATAGCAATTGTGGGTGCTGCTGACCTGTCAATCTCAAATATATTCATAAGCTACACACACAAAAATGAAATGAACAAAGTGATTCAGATGAAACAGCTCTGACTACCCATTTTAAGAAAATCACTGGGTGTGCCTAGCATCCAATGCTAACAATTTGTTACGCACTGCAGTGTTACAGCTTTCTAAATGGTAAGTAACTGTTTAAAAATTCCAAAGCATTCTTAAAATGTTTCACTTAAACATTTTTGCAATAAAATCTTATTGAACTGTTGCTTTCATTAATTTTCTACAGACTAGAGAGCAAGGAATTCAAGTTTTATTTTTTTTTCCTTTAACTTTGCCTACTACTAGCAAATAAACTGTGCCTCTTTTTTTAAATAAACCCCTGGCCTTGAGTTTTGGCCCCTTAATAGTAGCCTACATGGTTGACTACCCTTGGTGTTAAATTTTCTTAAATTGTATTTCTGTCAGTGTATCATTTTTTTAAGCAATGGACCCTATAATAGCAAGCACTGGTCTGTCAGGAGTGCATTTTAACAGCACGACACAAGTATTTTTCACTACAGGAGACAAACAATGATATGTATTACATGCAGTAAACACTGCCTTTGGTACACAGGGTTCTCTTAGCATTTATCTGTCTAAAATCTCACTGTGTCCTGAAGGGGGATTTCAGGCAGAAGGAGAGGAAACTTGTCTCATATTAATGTTGCCAGTGGCTGTGGTATAGCAGTAGGAAAAGTCCACAAGTATTGCCACATGTCTCATGAAAGAAAACCTTGATTTAATTTTAAATGAACAAGGAATATTAATTCATGCTTAAAAAATTCCTTTCTTTCAGATAATTACCCCATCTTTCTCTTATGACTTCTTTCTCAAGCTCTGATATTTTCCCCCTTTTATTCACAAGTCTCATTACAAAACAACTTTCATTTAAACATAAAAACTACTAAGATATAGTGCTCTGCAAATTTAAGGTGCAAAACTCCAAGAAATTCTTAAAAAATTATTAGCATTTCCATGCATTTTCTACTTTTTCCATTAAGCATTGTTCTCATAATTTTTTAAAATGTATAATGAAGTATTTATAGTATATAAATATATATAAATTGAAGGTGTGCCCTCAAATTTATTTAAGAATATATAGTCAAAACGTTTAGAGAACACTATGAAAAATAATACGAGTAAAATAAGTTGGTATTCAATTTCCTTGCCACCTGAGAAAAAGATACAAAATCAACACTATAAAGAAAACCTTAAATTTTATAATATAATTCTTCTCTGTGGAATATTAAATATCATGCTTTGCAAGGCCATAGAACTTTTACAAGCTAAAATAGAGAGATCATGGGCATTTAAGATATTTTAGAAAACTATCACCTCAGTTATGAAGGAAATAGAATTTTCAGTAATTCTCCCAAAGATCCGAATTCACCCTAATTTATATAAAGCACAATCTTAATTTAACAATCCATTCCAAATCCCAGTCATCTCCAGTGTTGAGATATTTTTCCATACAGCCTAAAGCGCACCTATTTAGACATTTCCCCACCCATCTTTGTATGTGAGAAGTTGGTAAACCATCTTATTATAGTAGTAGCCTTTCACATTCTCGATTATTAATCACTCCTCATGTTAATCTTCTCCTCATGTTTAATTTCTCTCCTATCTTATCTTCATAACTCAGTGCCATTCTCCCTTCATAACAACTGAAGCTGAGGTCGGAGGCGTGTCAGCCAGTGTGAAAAACTCTTTCCCTACCGTGTTCCACTGTCACCCCTAACTATTTTATGAATAGGATTCCTATTTCTAGAGAAGAAATCGGAGACTTGGAGAAGTTGAGTAACTGGACTAGGAACATGCACTTGGGATGCAGCAGAAGAGGGCCGACTTCAGATCAGGATACGTCACCTGGCATGCCTCTGAGATCTGGGAATTGGATCTAACTTCACCCAGTTTGGAAGATTTTAGGGAAGTGACAAGAACACATGTGACGTTTTATTTTATTCAATGAAGTGATATTCACAGAAGATTAAAACAACAGTAGATGGATGGGTTCTAAAAGGAAAACATGAGTTATCTGCCATTGATGATCACTGATGGAGGAGGGACAATACCTAATGTGGTAGAATAATTGTGTGAGACTTTTAAAATATGCTGTGCATGTTACGATGAATGCAGTATAAGCTTGCGGCTTTACTTTTACTTGTGACTTCACAGTAAAAAATAGGATTGTACTGCAGATGAAAGGCTCTGTATAAATTAGGAAAGAAAAATTTAAGAAAGATTCACTTCAAATCTCCTGAAAATTTACATCTTTTTTAGGTTGCTGCAGAAATCAAGAGCTAACCAAGAAGACAAAGCATGGAACCTATTTAATCAAATAAGCACCTGATCTCTATCCTAAAGAGAGTGGTTTGTTTAATAACGATCACTGACGAGGTTATTTCAGATTATTTAAACACCAAGCAAACTATCAGCTCAAGATTAAGCAGCTTTTCTTTAAAATCGAGCTCAAATTGATCTACCTTGGATGACGAGGATCACAAAGTGGTTAGGAAAACAGGTTCCTCAACTCAATCAGAGTAAGACAAGCATCTGCCAGGAAGAACAGGGGGACTGTTAGAAATTGCAACAGACAAAAAGTCCCCAGGATGCAGGACACAGTAGATCTTAAGGCTTGTAAAACTCTTTGGCTGCTATGTCTGTCTAGCTTTCTGAAAAGTAGGTGTTGGATTTGTTTTGCGTGTGCATGAAGTATAAATGCCACCGTTTTTGAAATCCCACCCATTCATCCTGCACCTCCTTGTAAGATTCAAAGCACATTTGCATAGCTTCTCAGCCAAGTACCCAAGAAGACATCCCAACACATTTTAAAAATATAAATACTAGCTCGAGAACTTTGATTTGTACCTAAGTTTAAAGTTAACTTAAACATTTTTAAAAGATACGTTGTACATACAAATCCCACTGTTGTAAATAGAAATGAATATTAAACTTTTGGTTTTGAGGATTGATGCTTAGGTCTTCTTGAAGTGAAACTAACATTAGTGAGCTAGGATTAAGGTTAGTGAGTTAGATTAGTAGTGAGAAACATAAGTGTAAGTGTTTCTTATACTGAGAAACATAAGTAGTGAGAAACAAACTCTCTTATAACATTTGTCTCATCAAGAATGTGATTCACTAAATTGTTTTAAATAACAATACGTCCTTAATGTACCTTCTCTAAATGCTGGATTTAGAAGCATTTATCATAACTAGAGCAAATATGTTATTTTAAATGTTTCTTTTACTAGAAAATAATTAAATAGGGCTTGGCTTGACTTTAAAAAGTGAAAAAAAAAAAAAAAAAAAAAGACAAGAAAATCACCTCAGCCCTAGAATAACTGACTTCAAGAGTAGAAAATTAATGGCCTTTGAAAAATCCTCATCTTTGCGATTTGTATTACCTAAGAATTTAAAAAAAGTCAGTATCATTGTGCTCAGGGCAGTTTGATGAGTTCTTTGGCCACGATGTTAATGCCACTCTCGTGAATGCTGTGTTGGCAGCTCCAGCTCATCCATATAGGCATTTCCTTGTATTTCATTGAAATACTATGATGTATAGACAGTCCAGTCTCCATGTTAACAGATGAATGTAGATGCATCACCTTAAAAATCAAACATGTGACTATATCACACTCCTTAGATTGGCAACAGAGAGTCAAGTGGCCAAATCCTGAGGTCTATTTTTAAATGCATGTTTCACAACTCTTACTTAATCACACAGGGTCATCAATGAGGTCAAATAAAAAGACATCCAAAAAAACCTCCAATAAATAATAAATGAAAATCATCTCATTCAATTCAGCAGATGAGTTCTGTAATCCCTAATGAAATTGTTTCACAACTGCCTCACTCAATAAGCTTTACAGTGGTTTTCAAATGGAAGTATTATCACTGTTCTAGGCGACATTTAGAAATGTATATGGTGCATTCTGGGTTGCAACAGTGATAGGTGATACCATAAACCCACATGGTGGCTACCTCTCATTCTCGCCACTCCTGCTCAGTCACCCCAGCTGCACTAGTATCTGTGATGTCCTTCAAACATATGAGAAAAACTCCCATCTCAGGGCCTCTGTACTGGATGTCCCTGAGTCCGGAATGTCCTTCCCACACATAAGCGGGGCTGGCTCCTTCACTTTCACCAGGTCATTACTCAAGTCCCCATGGCAGTGAGGCTGTCTACACCCCTCCACACAAAACAAAATTCTACAAACCTCTTTTGCTCCTTCATTCTCCTCATTGTGTTTATATCTCCTGATGTCCTACACTTACTTTATTGATTATCTATTTCCCCTAAGTAGAATATAAACTCGACAAGGGGAGCAGGTATTTTTGTGTTTTATTTAGTGCTGTATCTCAAGGCCTTTTACAGTACTTAGAACATACAGAATAATCTCATTTATTGAATGAAAAACATGGGA
This sequence comes from Saguinus oedipus, assembly GCA_031835075.1. NCBI lineage: Eukaryota > Metazoa > Chordata > Mammalia > Primates > Cebidae > Saguinus > Saguinus oedipus. The sequence continues at coordinate 5,144,308 of CM063177.1, read as the reverse complement.
ATGGGTTGATTGCTTTGCAAGAGGTATCAATTGTACAAGGAATGCTAAGCATTTTGCAAGGGGAGTCAATTGTTGATAACTTACTGATATCTGTGATAAGAGATGGAACAATACAAATAGCATGAGAGTTACAATCTGACTCTATCTTGCTTTGCACCCAAAATATAACCCGAAGCTCAAAGCTAAGCTTTTATGAAGACCACTGGCTTACAAAAGACGGTTTACAAAGTCCAGACACTTGATTACCTACTTCTTCAGAAACTTTTCTAATCTCTCCTGATTATACCTCTTGTCATTCTCTATATTGGCTCCATGGGACTTAATCAGAGTGAAACTCTGTATAATCTACAAAGTTATTTAACAAAAATAGTGATGTTTATCTGGTGTGGAAAATTTGAAAAATAACTTGCTTTTAAATTCTTCCAAATTTCCCAGACTGGATAGCCTATTCTTCAAAAAATAAAGTATTTATAATTTTGTACTTAATATATTCTATAAAACTAATTCAAAATATAGTATATCACATTAGTTATAATAATGAAGTATTGGCACTCAAATATTTGTCAAGTGACTAAATGGTCTCATTGTAAAACTGTTAAAGAGATAGAAAAGCAAGTAATTATAAACTCCAATACTGCCTCTCAGCAAGGGTGCACTGCAAAAAGAAATTCTTCTAGCTCAGGACCTTTTTAATATTTGTCCTAATAAATGGTCATAGTAAATATTGCTTTATACATTTTAAGGCAATGCAATTACTTATAATTTCTTTGTATCTCCCAAAGTGCAAATGGTCCTCAGTGGACATTCACATGCAATATTTATAGGCTCTAAAATTATATTCACAGTATAGGTGAGCATCAGCAAATAAACCTGCTCGTTGAAACTAATACTTGTATGAAGTTATGACTGCTTTTTCCATTCACTTCCCTTATCCTACCTACCCAGGTAATTGAACAGGTACTAATCCACTCACGGTACCATCTTTATACATAGATATTGGTAAGAATATATTTTTATTGAGCAGTCGATAAATGAAAAATAAGTAGTATGCTCAACGTTGTAAAGTATTTTAAAATGTAACAGTCTAGATTCTTCTATTTTTGGTGAAGTGTGAGCAATGTGTCAAAAAACATTATCCTAGAAATGGAAAATTTTTTTAAAAATTAAAAATAATTACTAAAGAGATCTCAAAATCTTTTAAAAACAAAAAGAATAAAATAATTTCAAAAATGGGTAAATATGCATCTCTGTTAGAACTGCTAAAATAAAAACATGATGTTGTTTTAAAAGTTTTAGGAAATAGGAATAAACTAATAACATCTAAAATTAGCTTTTCCTCTTTGTTGCTTGTTGGGATCCCACAGCATAAAGGAGACAGAAATTTATTTTTTCTCTGTGATATCTGAATTAGTGTTAACTGTTAGCATTAGCACATTTCATGAAGTTCCATGCCTGCTTACTAGTCCTTGTCATACCTGATATTATGTTTACTCAAATTGATTTTCTCTTTTTATTAATAGGATGGGTTTAATGCGGGTGATGCTTTACTGCGTTAGTAATAACAGTTTTACTTAAATATTGCTTTGGTGTGCTCTTCTGCAAATACTCTTTCAATTCCTAAGAGTCTTTTCTTTTCCCAGTGGCCCAGTTGGAGAGTTTTTAATATTAAATTGAATCATAACAACACATGCTGATTAGAGTCTAACTTAATACATGCAGCTTCATGTTAATTTTCCAACTTCAAATCAGGGATCTGACTATTCCAAGATGATTATTCATCTCAAGTGTGATTTCATTTTAAACTTGTAAAGTCCATAACTAGAAATTTTTGCATCAGAAAACACTCACATGACAGCGCAAAGGAATTCAGCCAAAAGAGAATCGTTATGTAACTACAAAATTACTGTTGAGAAGGAAAAGATTTCTCAAGAAGATTTCATAATACAGCGCAGAAACAAATGCATGTGGCTGATGTGGTTAGTTTGTGAATATAGGAAACATGTTTGATTATCATAATAAAAGAATATACTTAGGTCTTCATTCCTTTAGAGAAAGTTGTTCATTAATACTGATAATAACGGGAAAAAGCTGTAAGCCAAAGATATTGTTTTAAAGTAAGAAATGAAAACCTAAATGCCACATTTCTTGCTTCACAGTATAAACTTCCACTTCAAAATAAGCTTCTTGTAAGTACCTTGAAAAGGGAAATACATGGTTAATCATCAAAACAAGTATATTATGATAGTAAAAACAGAACTAGAACAGGCAGTATCAAACTCCATCAGAGCTAAGAAAAACAGAATAGAATAATTAAAGTCACAAGAAAATGAATTTAGGCATTCCTCAGTTTTATAAAAGTTATCTTACATCTTAGACTGATTAAAATCCTGTAAGAATTGGTGAGTGCTATAGTTTGCAATTCTAAAGAATTAGCTGGTGTCAAGTGTTTGAATTTTACAAGTTTTAAAGCTTACCCAACTATGGTGATTTGTTGGCTAAAGTCAATGATGACAAAAGTAATGCCCAGTCTAAGATTACATAGATTCCAATCTCTGTATGTGAGGTGTGTATATATATAGATCCACACCTCTTCAAATTCTTAACAAGGGTAAGTGCCATGTATCAGCAGAAGTAATCACTCACAGAAACCAAATTTTATAAGCCAATTAAACTAAAAAGGAGAGGGGAAAAGGCCTTTTATAGAGACAAATGCAGTTTTATAAAAATACCTAGCAAATTGAACAGAGTACTGCTATTTTTATTTTTATTCCCCTTGTCTTGCAGATCTTGTCCAGCATTTACACTTCATATGTTGTTATTTTTATTGATAAAAGTGAGAAACGTTAGCTAATTTTTTTTGGAAGATGGGATGAGGATGCAGTATCTGATTCTGAATAATAGGAGACATTCTCATACGAATAGGAAAAATGTTTTCAAACCAAATACCAAAATAAGGCTTCAATGCCTTACAGTGTAATGAAGAGAAATACAATGGCCATTTAGGTGGGTGCAATTCTTTTTTTAGGCTATTTCATTTTTATGTGAGGCAGAAAACGGAACTACATAATACATTTCTACAATTTATATATTCATCAAAACCATTTACAAAACTACTACTTTCAGCATATTTTTAAAATGAGATTCCTTAACAAATTATGTTTAGGTAGTCAAAACATAGCATTAAAATTTATTATTAGTCACTTAATGGAAGTTAATGGTGAGTTTATAAATGAAGTGCTGGCTTACTTTGACATAGTCTAATAGCAACCAAAAATAGAAATTATTTCCCAGAATTCTATGTATTTATAAAGTGCAAAATAAGCAATTTTAGCAATTCTCACAGTAGTTTTTCCAGATGCATTTAATCCTAAATATACTTGTAGAAACAGAATATTTTTCTGCTAAGTCAGGTATGTCTATCTTATCCTCCTTATGTATAAAAACTATCCTGACTGAAGTATTTCATACTTGTAAAGAGATAAAAACTGTAAATACATAGAAACATTATAAAATATTTTTAATACTCTGTGGGGTGGTGAAATTTCCAGTGAAAATATCTTAAGTCTACAAAACAAACTAAGACAAAACGCCACAAAACTAAAATTATTATATTAGTAAATACTCATTTACTGAAAATGAATGCATTATAGAATTAAGGCTAGAAAGATACTGTAGCTAAGTTTACCAATGAGAAGAAATGCTGTATGTGCAGTAAATATTTTTAATAGAAATTGTTTGGGGGCAGTTGGTGCCTAGGAAGTCTAGTGTGAATCCATCCACCAAATATTTCCCAGAGTGAGGGGCACTCTTCTGAAGTATCATTAAAAAAAATGATCACTCCTGATTTGCACTGGTTCAGGAGTAGTATTAACACTAAAATGTTTAAACAGAATTCTATAACGTTTTCCTACAATAAAGGGAAAAATGAACTTAAAATTGTAACTTTTTATAAAGCCACAAATAAGATAATGTATAAGGAATGTAACAGTATTTCTTAACAGATATGGAGTTTGATATGCTCATATGTCAAAATATTTCATAATACTAAAATTAACATAGACATTTAAATATGATAAAAATTACGATAATAATATAGTCTTTAAAAGCTCAAGTGAAGCTTACAGAAATAAAGTTTATTTGTAGAGTTCCATTTCATATAAAAGCTTATGCTTTCAGAATTTAGAACAGTAAAAAGTGATTTTTCAAATAATGAGAATACATTGCTTTTCAGGAAAAATACTTCCAAATGATTAATATTAAAAATATGACAATGAAATAAGAAGAATATTATATTCAACATTAAAAAAATCTGTGATAAATTGCCAGATGAAATAATACTAGCAAGATATTCCTATTTACCTTCATACTTATAATTATGTACCAATATAAAGTTAAACTTACATAAAAATTGAGAAGCACCAGGTTTGATCAATGGGAGATAAAGTTACAGCTAGATATATGCTCTATGTGGCATTTTATTTTTATTTTCTCTTTTAGAGTTATTATATTATTATATTAAAGCATATAAAATGTGTAGTCAGCATAGCAAGCTTCAAATCATTTTAGTTAATTAGCAACTATGGTGAAGCATGAAGCATCACTCTTTCCCAGTAGTTTCATTTTAAACAAATCATCCCCACATGTAAAAATAGCAAATTGCATTAAATTTTATATAAGACATTTTACAGCTTCTCATATAGGAAAAGCTATAAGCAGCTTCTGTGGCACATACCACAGCAAACAGCTTTGAATAAATGCTGGCAAGACATCGTTCATAGAGATACAAGATACATACAGCCTGTATCAACTTAACACTTAAAGTATGTCACAAGAAGTTGAAGGTTCAAAGAAAAAACAACAAAAAACTGCCCAGAAGTTGAGTTCTGGTTACATTCTGACATTCTTTATTGCCTTCAAGTTGAAAAGGAAAGTATCTTGGTATTTCTCCTAGTTCTATTTAATGATTGTTGCAGAGCTTTAAAAAAAAAAAAAAAAAAAGCATGTAGAATTCCTAATTCTAAACTCTGATTATGCATTGACTGGCTACTTTATTCTATTTTTCAAACTGAAATAAGGCTGATAGATTGCAGTGATGAGTGCGTTAAACATCATCACTAAAACTTTGCTATTTTACACAGTCATTTTTAATCTACATTAGACAATATCAATTTTAAGCCCCAACTTAAAGTACAAAGATGCTTCTATATCTAATTTGTCATAAGCTAATCTTTAAAATATAAGAATATTTATAAATGCATTGGATAGATTTTTAACAGATACATTTCTTGGTCTGCCTGGCATATAAATATTGAATGGGTAGACTTCATAGTTTCAGTCAGAAAACATGTTAGAGGAAGTTTTAAAAAGTCAGTCCTTCTCTTTCTTTAGCTAATGAGTTTCCAAAGGAGGAAAGTAATCCTAAAAATGGGCAAATTCTGTCTCATCAGATATGTGCATTTTATGTTCCACAGCTAAATGAATGATATACTAGTCCAGTTATGGAAAGTGAAAAATTCCACTGTTAAGATTTGATATTCCAACCATGAAAGACATTTCTTCCCACCCCACCTCACCCCCCGCTTAAATATAGCTAATAGTGCCATAAAGGAGAAAAAAATAACTGGAAATAAATTTTCCACAATAATAGTTTCTGTAAGTCTTAAGAAACTATCTTACAGTCTAAATTATTATATTTTCATATTATTTAACATCTCAAATCATCATTCAAAGAACTTACAAATCACATCATCATTATCACTACTCAAAGTAACACAAATAAAACACGGATCTTTAAGACTCATTGCTCACAATTAGGAGTGTTTCTTTCTTGCTTTCTGTTTATGGAGGGAGAAGAGTGTTAGGAAGCTAAACACAGCAGGCAAAAATATTTTATTTGATCTTATGTAAAAAATTACCTGGCCCAGGACAATACCTGTAACCAATAATTTACGTGTACAGGCAAATTGCTATTTGCTTTATTACTTTACTTACTTTAATTATGTTCTCAGTAATTTAGACAGGGAAATACAAATATGTAAGTTATTAATGTTCAGTTCTGTGCCTCAGAGAAATTACATAATATACAAAGGCCAAAAATAAAAAAAAAAAAACTTTTAAAATAGAACTTAAGTGATGAAACATTGGTTGTATAAAATACAAAATGGAAATCTGCTGAGTTTGGAGGGAAATGAGAAAAATTACTTTTAAAGCTCAGGAAAATAGCCACAGAATACTACTTGTTCACTGATTACATGGCAGCTTCCATGTAATTAAATAAACAAGTAGATAGCAACAATTTTAGGTGTGCCTCTCTTTTTTCCCTTAATTTCATCCATTGCCTGAAATTATACCTCTCACACAGTAAGCATATAATATACATTTTTAAATGACTATACATAATCAAAGAAATTAATTTGTAAATAAAATCTGCTTGACTATATTTGTTGATTTAACATACAGAATCAGACAATTTTAATTTGCCAATCAAAGACACAGGCTGCTGAACATCTACACAATTTCACTGAAACACATGCTTTCCATATAAAACTAAACAGCACATCTGCGTCATAATCTATAACATGTAACACAGTATTTTACACACAGCAATTCCCCATTTCACTTCTGCAACTGTAAGTGTTGATGAAGTTGCCAAATAAGTCACATTATATACAACAAACCTTCAGTTTAAATAAGGGATAAGATTCCTGTTAACAACTTAGTTTGAAATGTTAACAACCCTTAGGCTGTTAACATAACAACCGCCATTAATGTGGTAATGACCAATTTAGAGGAAATTGTACTCTGAGAAATGAATATATTGCCAATCAGGACCAGGGTTTATATTTGAAAGAATATTACATACTTTTAATAAGTTAACTAGCATCGAAAGTTTGAGCCTGCAGCGAAGTAATGTAAAAGTTATCCTACAAAAAGCTACACACACTCTTTAGAGATATAAAAACTTCTGATATGAAAACTATTTGGATAAATGCTCTTTAGCAAAACACTTGAGACTATCAAACACCAGTTTAAAATCATGTACTTTTACTACCATAAGGAAAAACAAAACAAAACAAATCTAACATCACTGTCTCTGCTTGCTACTATGCTGACAACTACAGAGCGTGTTATACTCACAATATAGGTATTTCCTTGGCAAATTTTTATTTTTGGTTTTCAAAAACCCCCAGATACTTCAACTGACATTCTTTCAAGTTTACTTAATGTCTGTCCTTTGGTTTATTAAAACACCTTAACATTGCCCGGGCTACACGAACTCCTTATTCAAAAGGGTAACATAAATCCATTTGAGATACTGAAATTACAAACCAATGGAAAAGTCAAAAGGAGTCAAAAAGCTGTGACTGTTGGTTAATACAGATAAAGCAAAACTAAAAAGCAGTATTAAATCACTAAAAGCAAATACAAATGCTTTATGTGGAAATGAGGCTGTAATTCACAATGAGCAGAAGAGAAATTTTTATTTCAAAGAGAAAAGTTCAAAGGCTGGAGAGTTCTAAAATAATGCACATAATACATTAATTCTGATTAGTTGTGCCAACACAATGAGAGAAATCCTGGCTGGAGAGAGTGACTTCTCATTGTTGGCACCTTGCGTGCGTTTTATGCACTCGGAACACAGAGAAGTAGTAACAAGTGGCCATAATTAGTCAGGAGGCTGGCAGATGAGGCCGTCCTAAGAGCGAGAAAGAGTAGAATCTGATAAACAGTACTGCTTTCACTCTCTTGTAACTACCATTAATCAAATGATATATATTTTATATCTAAAGATTGGATCTGCTAAAAATAGCTGAATTATATACTAAGAAGAACCAAATTCCCTAAAAAACACCTCACCAAATGATCAAGGTACCTAAGGAATTACTGTTGATTGATAAATTTTGTCAGAAAGGAAAAAATGCCAAATAAATCGCTTAATGTCAGACTAGAAAAATGATTAATTGTATTAAATATGAAAACCCCAATGATGCCATATATCATCTGTAATTGGATAGATCCTACTTTATTAATATAAGTAATTCGCAGCTGAAGTAAGTCACAAAGTTGCCTGAAAAGCAAAATAATTTTTCTTCAGTAGAATTTCTGTGTTGAGTACTTAATGCTGGAAAATAAGCTTTAGTCAGCCTCACGGCTTCATCACCAAGAAGACCTGCCTTGTCCTGAAAACGTTCAGATGTTTACAGGTTGGAGAGTGGCTGTCCTTTTCCGGTAATGATGGAAGTCTTTACTTTGCTATTAATCCATAGAGTCTGAGGGGATTCAATGCTTAGTTGTATTTTTGAGATGACCATTTAGAATGTCATGGGACGGGGTGGGGAAGGGGCAGATGTCTCTACACTAGAGGAAAGTTTTCATAATTGTGCAATAAATGCGCTAATAAATATTACTCAAGGATTTGCACCTGACTTCCTCTGAGAAACCTGAAACAGAGAGGACAGCTGAATAACTTTAGAAGAATAAATCCAGGTCCAACTAACAGGCAACAATGACACTCTTTTACATAATCCATTTTTTTCAAGTTAAACTTTTTGAAAATAAAGAGATAAGATATTTTGCCAAATGTCTGATTCGTTTCTTTGTGTTATGCTCAGCCTCCATTCCCACTAAAGCTCTTAAAAAAAAAAAAAAAAAAAAAAAAGGAAAAACAAATAAATAAATAAATCAACTTGAATGCAGGCTTCTACTACAAATTTCCTTGACACTAACTGGCAGTTTCAATACAGGCAATGCCATAACCAATTCCTAAATATGAGTGTACAGGCAAGCTAAATAGAAATACTTTAAATATTGTGGTTCTTTGGCTATTCCTTAAGGATTAATTTGAGTGACACACACAAGGCAATGTTTTGAAGGCTGACAGGTCAACCTTTTTCAGGAATACAAGCTAGCAGTAAGGCAATGAAACAAACAAACAAAAAGATACACTTACAAAAGTACTTTAAAAGGCATCCAGTCATCACTGGTGTGCAAGGGTAATTCCTACCTCAGATAGTCTCTGCGACAAAGGATAAGATTAGCTTTAGTGTACAGGGTGGAGCCCACCTCTCCCAAGCGACAGTCACAGCAGGCACACTTCAGGCAGTCCTCATGCCAGTATTTGTCCAGTGCCTTTAGAAGATACCGGTCCTTGATCTTTCGGTTGCAGCCAGCACAACCTTTCGGCTTGGTGTCTGGCTGGACTGAGAGCATTTGTATACCTAAAGGAAGACAAAAGCAAAACAGAAAGCTGAGACTACCAGACAGAATAAAAAGATGTCAAAAGACCTCAAACAAGTTAAATATTTTGTATTTCCTTTTTCCAGGAGTGTTGGCTTTTCTTGGTTAGGGCTATCCTGAAATCAAACTAAATTTTGGAAATGAAACGTCTCAAACTTTATCAAGTGCTTATTAAATAATTCAAAAGTTACAAATGCCAGGTGGTAATCACAATGAATTCATGTTGACCATGGTAAATTGGCATCATAAATATGAAGTTCAGTAATATTAAACAATTTTATACTGTTCTCATTCTCCCCATAGAGCAGTTCCTTTAGAAAGGAAATGTGAGTAAATAACCATCTGAAAAGAAAGCTACTTAAGAAATTAATCTACGCATAGTCCACAGAAGTCAAACATGAGTTTTGCTTAACTGTTTAAACATTTCACTGAATATGTGCTTGATGGTGGAAGGGGAGTGCACCTGGCATGGGATGACACTACCCTTATTCAGCAGTAGAGGTGTTTAGAGTCAGTATACAGAACAGCTACCCGAAAAGCTCACCAATCCAGTATTGCTTGCTTGCATCCAAATACTTCCTTCTAGGTCCTTGATATTTCAAAGTATTCGTTGTGTTCAAATAGAATATTTATACTCACAAGCATCAGTCAGCACCTACATCAATGGCAGATTACTTAGCTATATACTACATGTTTTTACGTAAACCTAAAGTATATGATTATACAATTTATTACCATAAACACACACATTTGTTTTATAGAGGAAAGAAAAAACAATAGAATGCAAGATCGAAATATATATATACAATTATACAAACATACATAAATAAATATATACATATTGTATATGTGTTATGCTAAACATAGGAACATTTATGTATGTTAAAGATGCATATCCATCATAAACAAGGAATCCAGCTGGGTTCTATGGGTGTTCCAGTTTGATTGAAACCTTTTGAATGAATGAATATTCACCTTTGAATGTCTTCTTATTTCCTAGGTATTAAACACTCAGCTTTAGCAAGAAGCTGGACCAACTATCCAACACCTCATATTTACCAAATCACTCATTTGAAGCAGTACAAAGTACTGCAGACGTCATCAATTCCAAATTCCCTCATTTTACAAATTGTGTTACAGAGGCCCAAGAGAGGTTCACAGACTTGTGCAAAGCTGAAAGACAGTTAAGCTATAGACTCCGGTCAAATGGTCTTCTTGCAGGCCAGAGACCCCTCTTCTGAAATGTTTGCTCTTCTAGGCAGAAAGTTTTAAACTTGCATGTAGATGGATACAAAACACCAAACGTGCATGTGTTACAGGAAAAGAAATGCCAATCTATAATCCGCAGTTTTTTCTTTTCCCAAATAGCTAAACCTCCTCCAGTTTCCTCTAATATCTTATGATGAAGGCTTCCAACCCCATCACAACCTTTTTTTAAAAAGGAATCGCACTGATAAGAGACATCAAGGCATCCACAGAGCAGAATAACTTTTCTAACTACAAATAATACATGAGTTGCACAAAATATTGTTAGGATGTCGAACTTTCCTTAGAAAATAACTTGTCTGTAGAGTTGTGTAGGGTAGCTATTCTTTCTTTCTGCATCATAAGCATAGCTGTAGTCACCGGCGCTGCAGACTAACAGCTGGATTTGCAAGAAGAGCAGGTGGTATCCCCACAGTCTGCTTTCTGTTCCTTTCCTTTGAAGGAGCTAAGGGCCTAGTGTAGATTAATCATAACCCTTGATAGCTCTGCTAAATCTCACTCTCCAGAACTTCTAACAAATGAAGTTTCTTTGATCAGAACTAGTTATCCTCTTCTAGCAAGGTTCCACAAGGAATGAATCCCATTAATTACAGTGAACAACAGACCCAAGTGCCTGTTAACCATATACCTGGCGGGGGAGCGGGAAGTTCTGATTTACTCAGTGAAATTCTGGATGCTGTTACTGAAAACATCCAGATAATAAATATTAAGAGAAGCCATTCTAATTAAGCCATCCTAATTAATGGCCATTCTATTAAATGTATAAGGCCATTATTTTTATTTATCACAAGACTCAAAGATGAAAAACTAAAAAAGAAAATCCCAGAAAAACCTCCTTAGTAGCAGCTAAGCTGTTTCCCATAGCTGTGCTTCTATCATCAAGCATAGAAGGTCAGCTATTTTATTCAAAATGCTTTGCAACCAAGACAGGGGATACCCACATTTGGCACAAGTAACACGACCTACTTGTCTTCTCAAAGTGTTTTTGTTGTGCTGACATTTTAATTTAGCACTCAGAGGCCAATTAATATTTGAAACTCTTACATTCTGTTTGGCCTTGGGCATAAAAGGAGTTTGATATTTTACGCTCCATCCTGGTACCTTCTTTTAGAGAACTTCATGGCATTTCTCTTGAAAATGAAATCTCATGAATTCCATGCAAGTTAACAATTGTAGCAAAAGAACTATTTTGTAGTCACCATGTTACTGTGTAGTTAAAAGGCACAAAGCGGTCAGAGGCCTCCCCCTTCCTCCAGAACATGTCTGTGTAGAGTTATGTGTTTGTAGCTAAGAAACATTTCACAAGTTGCTCATAGCACATCAGAACTCATAACTAGTTTTAGATTGGCATGTAAATTGTTCTGAGGGAAATTCTTATTGCCTCTGAGACCCTGCCATTCTGAGTTATTTGACAGTTTAAAGGAAATCATAATTAAAAAAAAAGACATAAATAATAGCCTGTGCAGTGTGGTGTGCAGAAATAAGTAGAACCATTTCATTTAAACTCTGGTGAGCTTTTAATTGCCTGGATTGCATTGTGAGGCGGCCTAACGGTTGATTGCCTCCATTATGCTCCCTTGTTCTGTGCCATTCATCCGCACAGTCTCAGCTTCAGTAGTTAACACAACAAAGTAACCACAACTCCACAACACACAGGGGTTTGCAAAATAATAATAACCATAATCAAAGATTAGCAGCACTTAGACACAGTTTTTAATATTTTTGGGCTAACTACACAGAGTGAATAGAAAACATTTTGTCCCTGTCGGAAAATTCACAGAGAACAATTTGGGAGAGGGAGCAGGAAGAGGGAATACATAAAGGGGGTTGGAAGAGATGAGGTGCTTCAGAAAGATGCTAAAATGGGAATGCAGGTTCTGCAGCTGGGAGCATTGACACAGATTAAAAGAATTTGGCCAACATGGCTATTCAATTGCCAAGAGGTACCAGACAAAAGGTTTTCTCTCCTCCTGCCCATCTTCATCCTATTCCCAGCCCCCAACCCAGGTTGGAAAACTGGATTGGGCCTAAAAGCTTGTTTCTCTCTGTTCACTGGCCCAGAGCATCCCTACAGGCTGCAGCCCCCTAAGGGACAACAATGCAAATAGATGTCCCCAGATCTCAGGCACTGGAGCTGCTTAACTCAGTTCTGCCCCTTCAACTCCCAGTCTCCCTCCCTACCCTTCACCCCCCTCTCCCCTTTTTGAGCAATGGAGCTGGGAACCAATTTGATTCCCTTTTTCTCCAATGCAGCTGCAAGGCTCAGAGATACTGACATTTTTCCACTCTTATCAGTTTAATTACAGTTACCATGGCAGCAAAGTGCTAGTGCTTGGCAAAGGCCAACAAGAGATTTGCAAGACTGAGTTCAATTTTGATGCAGCTCACATGCAAAATAAAAAAAAAAAAAATAAGAAACATACATACACTCTAACAAAGAATCCCTTGCGGAGTTTATGCTCCAGCCTTTTGTGGTTGTGTCTTTGCAGCCACACAGGGATGGTTCGCAAAGAATGTAGCAGTATTTGTTGCATCTAGCATGATTAATTGGTTTAAGCAGCAGTCTTTCAAAGCAGTTACAACAATAATATTTCGGATCTTTCAGAAAGACACAAAAGCAGCGGAAGAGCAGAAAGGCTTTTGAGCAGCCAAGAGTGCAGAGCGCCGGCAAAGTGCATCGATGATAGATTATAACCTTACCAAAACTTTTCTCCTTTTTCTGCATGAGTTGACTTAGGAGTGGCTGAGTTGCAGCAGCTTCGCATTGAGCACCAAGCCCAAAGGTAGAAGTAGAAGGGGGTCTCCTTGATTTCGCTTAAGTGTGGACCTGGTGCGCAGCCTACACCGCCGAGGACCGACTATTGTGAAGCCACTTTGGGAGCCGGTCGGAGTGGCGGCAGGGGGTGGGGGAAGGGATGAGGACGGCCAGACAAGACAGGGCGCACACCCGGCGCCCCTCGCAGTGTGCAAAATGATGGCGAATGACAAAGCCACATGCTTCCCTAACTCTGCCCGTAATCCTAAAATCCCAGCGGCCCCTTTTAGCTTCCTGGTAACAAATGGATTTGATTAAACTGTCACATGCAGCGTTAGCATAGCATATCATGTTCAATATGAAAAAGATCATAAATCTGACTAGTATTCCATAACAGCAATCTGGGTAGCCCCCGTAAAAAATGTGCTGCATCAGTTTGAATCTCATCCTAGTAGGACACAGGCACCTCGGTCCAGGGACCTTCCCCTCTCCTGGCCACTTCTGCCCCCACACCCCCACCCCAAAACACAGTCACTTTTCCATCGCAAGAGAACATTTTGTTATTATGGCTGCGTGGGGAGAGGCAGGAGTGTCAATCAGGACCAAAAGATTGTAATTTCAACTCTTTAAGAAGTGGGGTGGGGGTGGGTGGGTATGAATTCCAGCAAGTAAGGGGGAGGGGTCCGGAAACCCACCCAGGACCGAATTCGTTTCCAGCGGGCTGGGAGCAAACACTTCCTAATTCCAAACTGTCCCTGCCCCTCTCTCCCCCGGAGTCAGGGGTGTGGAAATACTGCAGTTCCTGGTGAACTTTGACTATTACCCACTCGAGTCGTACTTGAGGCGTTCGCGCCGCAGCCGCTCTCCGTCCTTCCATCAACATCTTCCGCCTGCATCTATTTCATGTCTCATCATAAAAATAATGAAGCCTCACATGATTTAAGCGAAACCGTCTCAGTAGAGCTGCAGCCCGAGTGAAAGTTGCAGTGCGGAGCTGGGTTGCAGCTCCAGTTTATGCCTCATTAGCAGAGGCTGGGGAAGAAAAAAATACCCACATCCGCACACGCACGCGCGCACCCGCAGACACACACACCACAAATAAGCCGACGCGTGTGTACACAGTTGCTGCACTTACCTTCTCAATTAAGCGATACAGGGGGAGGCCGTTCAGTAAGCACAGTGGCTGCTTTGTAGCGCTTCTCCTTGGGAAAGGTCAAAAAGAAGCATTGTTTGAAAAAAAAAAAAAAAAAAAGACGGGGGAGGGAATGTCTATTTTTTTTTAAGTTTAAAATAATGAGGTCCTCAAGGATCCGCCAAGCAATGGTGTTGACCGCATCTGAGCCACAGGTGTCCTCCTTTTAGGCAACTGCAGTCCGAGGCTGTCTCTCTCAGTCCTGGTTCAAGACAACTTACCCCAGCAGCGTTCGAGGAGCCGAGCTGAAGGAAGCTCCGGCTCTCAGCTGCAAAATGCAATCCCTTCCCAGCCAGACATAATACAGCCAAAGAAAAGGTCACTCAGTTATTACCGAGCCGGCGGAGCCCAGGCAGCGCTTGTCAAGACCACAGAGAAGCAGCTCCCTTCCGATTTAAGACTATTTACCTCTCGCCGCCACCCCTCCCCTCTCTCCTTCTCTCCCTCCCTCTCCCGCTGGCTCCCTCGCTAGCTCTCGCGTGCCTGTTCGTTCTGCAGCTCAGTCAAGTACAGCCGCCCTCGGAAAGTGCAAAGCAGCCACGACACAGATCGGGCTTTGTTGCTAATTTCCCAGGGTGAAAATTTACAAGCCTGCGAGTGCAGTCAGCACAACCACATGCATATGCTACTCACAAACGCTGGGGACAACCCCGCACACGAAATGTGACCTCTGCAGGAGTCGACTGAGGAAGGACCCTACCTCCTGGACCGGTCCACAGGAACTCCTGCCAGAGAGCTCCGGAGGAAAAGGGTAGGGTTCCTAAAATAACCAGGGCATTTTGGAATAGGTGGCTACATTTAAAGCAAATTGCCTTCCAAAGCCATTTCTGCAGCTACCAATTATGGAAATTAAAATAAAAGCAAGAGAATCAAACTGCTACCAGCACACGACCCTCCCCTTTAGGAACTGTCTGGAGGTGGCCGCAGTTGCCGGTCTCTCTGTGACTCCCATTCATGAACTCTCTGAAGTCGCTGCTCCGCGAGTCAGCCACACAAGCCTGGCTCAGGAGATCACACACACACTCCTCGTCCTCCCTTCCTCTAATGGCCCAGGACCCAAACTGTGAACTTGTTCTCCATTCACTAACGCTGACTCCTCCACCCACCACCACCCCGAAACACACTTCCTGCAATTACTTGAATTCCTTACCATTTAAAACTCGCATACTCCAATGAAAAACACCCCAGAAAACTGAGAAACATGTTTTCAGGACTAACTTGGTCAAAGACCCATAGTTTCTCCACCATTACCTCTTTGTCCTCATAAGCTTGTTTGAAGGCCTTGACAGATTTTTTTTTTTTCTTCAAATAGGTCCCCTTCTCTCTAACCTCCTCTCTTCTTAACTTTCTATAGAGGCTACTGGTAGCTTTAAAATATCTTATTTTTCTAAGTTTTCAAACTTCAAAGTCATTCTCTCTTTGGGCTGCTCTTAAAGTACCCTCACCAGATTTTACAAAGCTTCCTCAGAGGTCAAGCTTAAAAATGGTCCACATTTGAATGACACTCACTGAAATGTTTTAAGAACCAAGAAAGATTCAATTGTTGGACTACAAAAAAGCTTTTTTATCTTCTCTGGATCATCAGTTTTAATCTAGTTCTAATTTAAAAGAAAAAAATCAAGGCACTCCCCCCATGAGTATTTAAGCTAAATTATGTTTTTCTTCATAAAGAATAAAGGCACAACATTGATCACTACTTTCTACCCCCTCCCTTTTGAAGGCTCCTAATAAAATAGCATGTGGTTTGCTTTCCTTTCCCTTTAAAAGGCAACAAAACTCAGAACTAACCTGAAAAATAACGATATTCACAGACGGTAGGTAAATGAGAACCCCTTAGTTGACTTGTTCTGTACATAGGCAGATTTCTTAAGTTTAGCTTTTCTGGCCCGTCTAAGCAGGCATACATGCACTTCACCCATCCGCACAGGTCCCCGCTGTTCTACCCCACCTCTGTGCTAGAGCCACTCTGAAAACACCCCAATGTGTGTGTGTGTATGTGTGCGTGCATGTGTGTGTGTCTCGTGCGCTCTGTCTCAGCCAATGCACTGAGAAGAAGAAAAGAGGGAGGGAGGGAGAAGTATGTGTGGGGAAAGGGAGAAATAAAATCAAAACAAATGGTACAGCTAATGAGGACAATTAAATTAATTATGTTCAAGGAGATGAGATTTTTTTTTCCCTCCAACTGTATGATCTGTTACCCCTCGCTGGCAACTGCTGCTCTGTAATTCATGGCAACTGATTAGTGCATCTATGCAAATCTTTGTTTAAATCATTCAACTAATTAAATGATGGGATTATTCCTCTGCCTACGGTGACATCATTCGCAGTAATTAGTACTCTATTTGGACTGTGGCAGTA
>CM063177.1:5025000-5122500 GCA_031835075.1 Saguinus oedipus | reverse complement strand
AATAGCTGCCCAGTCTTTCTCTAAGTACTTAATTTTTATTGTGTTTGCATCAAGCCTTCCACTGAATCCCATTCCTACCCTCATTCCTCCTCGATAAATGGTTGGAAAAATTTTAAAGCAATGTTTCAAATGCATGCTATTCCATTTCAGTTAGGGCCTCTGAACTGATGTAGATAATGCAAATTTAAAAATATCTTCATTTTCCAAGATTAGAGACACTGTACAGAAACCATCTACTATAGTGATTAGCTTATATAAGCATCTTAATAAATGGTAGTGATTATTATCATATTCAATATAGCCCAGCTCAGTTTTTTACTCTTCATTGTACAGTCATTCTTGTGATCTTCTGTTTCTGTGCTTCTTTAACATGTTCTGTGGTTTATTGAAAGTGAATTACAGATAGTCTGTATTCCCTGCTAGTCTAAAAACCTTGAGGTTTCATATTTTGTCGTAATTAGCTTTGCATGTCACACAGTGCCAAGTAGAGTGTCTTGCTCACAGTACACATTTATTAAATGCTGATCAAATTGATTTGAATTAAACAAAAAAGCCACAGTGCTAAAGAAAATGTTTAGAATAAAAATTTTAAATCTACATTATTGATAAAAATAAAAATCTAAGCATAGTAAAGTCAGATGTTAGTTGATAATATTTAGATATTTTAGGGCTGGGTGCAGTGGCTCACACCTATAATCCCAGCACTTTGGGAGGCCGAGGTGGGCAGAGAATTGCTTGAACCTGGGAAGGGGAGGTTCCAGTGAGCTGAGGTCATGCCACTGCACTCCAGCCTGGGCGACAGAGTGAGACCTTGTCTCAAAAAAAAAAAAGTAGACATTTTTACATAATGCAATATTTAAAACGATGTATAACAGCATACTGTAAAAGTTGATTTTGTCATCTGTCATCCTGAGTAGACCACAAGTTCTTAGAGGAAGAACATGTATTTTAGTAGCTGGAGAGAACAGTGTCTAGCACACAGTAAGTACTTATATGTATACTGCATGAATGGCAAAATAGAAAAATAAGAAAAAATAGATTCAATGGACAGTTAATCTAAATAAAATTATCATTACTTAAAATCACTAGCTTTCTGAGACAAGTAAAGGAAATACAAAATGGAGGTCAATGGAATTTTCAACACAAACTAGAATTACAACAGCTTCCTGTAACAGACAGAAATTTAGAATTTTTACAAGGTTTATAGTGGTAAGAATGTTTACGCAGATGATACTTATTAGTTATTACTATCAGATATCAAAAAACTCCTTTAAAACTCTATTCATGGTGAAGGGGCATCTTATGTGACATTTAAAAGGATGTAGCTTTTCCTAATTATGTCCTAAAATTCTTAAGAAAACACTAAAGAGACAAAATAATGGCATCAAGTCTGGAACACACTAAAGTTAGAATCTGAGTGGAAATCCTGCTTATTAAAGTTAGGCCAAGTTTCTCGGCACTCTCGGGTTTTATCTCATGACAAAGTCAACACCTAACGTGGATGGGAAGACACTATCATATTATGCCTACTGGTCTATACCCAGAGCATATTGTAACCAAAGAAAAAGAATGTCCAAATGTTGATTTCTGAGGCAATTTTAGGTCAATTTTCAGACCTGCATCCATTTCCCCAATTGCCATCTCACTCCCCATTTAGAAACAGCACGTTTCAGAAACAAGTGAGCTGGAGATATAGAGGTGGACCACTGCTTGCTCATTGCATACTGGCTGCTTCTCCCTCCATAAGCAAAGACTAAAGATGATGAGAGAAACATCCTAAATACATTGAATACTGGGACTTTTAGACTGTTGTGTATTATGTCTTCTCAGAGTTTCAAAGGACCAGGCAGGAGGTAAAAGAGAAATCACCATCTCAGTAGAGTGAATGTTCTGTTAGAAGCTAAAAATCATATTGGAATCTGGGCAATTAATTTCCTTTCTAGATGTGAATCTGAGGAGGAGATTTTGTTGTTATTGTCGCCATGCTGTCTTTTTGGTCAGAAGGTATGTCGAAGGACAATCCAACTACCCTGTATTCTGAGAGTGACTGAGTTTAGAAAGTACTCCATTCAATCATTTCTTAAAGAGAGGTAAAGAGAAACAAAACATTAAGCTCCAAGAATTACTGTGGAATAAGGGAAAAATAATTACCAACCTGAAAGCCCAAAGGAAGAATGTGTTTTTACAATTGATTTCTTGTAAGACTCAAGAGAACATTTCTGGAACCTGTTTGCTGTGTTCAATAAAATGCAAAAAGAACTGCTTCATGAACCTCCATGAAGCAGGATCATCAAATGAAGAAAAGGGTGAGGTACAAAAGAGAGACAGAAAAGCTAAAAGAGCTCAATAAAACTTAAAGTATAACAGAAAAATTAACCCCCACATTCTAAAAATGTACTGAGAATACTGAACTCTAGTAATGATAATACTGAAGTAGGAATTGAGTGACATGGAGGATGGGCTGAGAAGCTGTCATAAAATGTTGCAGGATGAGAACAAAGAGATGAAAAGTATGAAAGAGAACATGATAGTTTATAAGACCTATTTTGGAGCTGCAGTATGTAATTAACTAGTGGTCCTGAATAAAGAATTAAAACATATTAAACAGAAGCAGTAAATAAAAATATAACAGAAAAATTGTTCAACCTGCATATTCAAATGTGATTGACTTTACTAACTTTAAGATAAAATGATAAAGAAGACCCACAAAATTCATATTGAAAACTTCCAAATTACAGGAGAAACAAATAATAATTTAGAAACTCAAGTATCCAAATAAGGAGGAAAAAGGAAAAGAAGGGATTTTTCACAAAAGAAAACTGTATCCAACTAGCTTCAGACATTGTAACTGTAAATCTTTCAAAAAAGAAATCTAAGGATTTTGAAGGAATGATATTGTCAACCAACAATTTTGTATCTACACAATGTATTTTATTTTGTAAAAACCATTTAAGGATGGTTCATGTGTATAAAAGTTCAGAAAAATGAACATTTATGTGCCTTTACAAAACAAATGACTTGAAAGATTGCTCCAAATTAATCTCAAAGAATCAGATTTTAAAACCCAAAGATGGGAGGGTCATGGCATGAAGGGAGTGGTTTTTGCTCTCTCTATTTGGATCAAAGTTTTAGGGGCGACATTAGGTATTTCATCAATCGGTAGAGTAATTCTGTAAGCCGGAGATTTCATTTAATTCTTTTCAGCTCCCACCGCTTCCCCATCACCAGGAAATATATTTCTCATGTTTCATTCTTCACCTTGCTGTTCAGATGGAGCCTCTTGTTAGGTCCAACAACGTAGGAAACTATCTAGAACTTGTGAGATGTTCAAAATATCATACAGTTGCCCCTCCATATCTGTAGGTTCCATATCCATGGATTCAGCCAACTACAGATAAAAAATATTTGGAAAAAAACAACATGTACAGACATAATCTTGTTATTATTCCCCAAACAATATAATGTAACAACTACTTACATTGTATTTGATATTACAAGTAATCTAGAGATTACTTAAGGTATACAGGAGAATGTGCATGGTTATACACAAATACTACACCGTTGTATTTCAGTGAATAGAGCATTTGCTGATTCTGATACTTGCAGGAGGTCTTGAATCAATTTTACATGGATACTGCGAGACAACTGTATTTACATGGCTGAGAATTATGCTCGACAGTTTCTGTTTGCAATATATGGCAATATATCGTCAACTTTTTTATCATTTATTTCCCTCTTTAATGAGACCTTTATCAGGACTAGATTTGTTTTACAGATTAGGAAATTTAGGATGGTTAGCCAAATTTCTCAAGACACCACACTAAGTAAGAAATAAATTTGAACTTACATTGTCTGACTTCAAATCAGATATGTGCTAACATTTCTTGTCTAACATATGACTGATTCATAGATTTTCAAAAAATAGTACTTTATATTACTTTTTCTTGGTTTTCTTCCATCATTTGAGTTGAAAAAAGGAAACAATCTTTATGTCACTTAATACTTCAATCAATTTAACCTTACTGTTCAACTCTCAAGTGTACAATTATCGTACATAATGGTATTAACATCTAAAAAATCACTTTTCTAATATTCAGTTGATATGACAGTAGATTCCAAACTGCTTTTTTGACATCTGTTTGTTTGATTTCTTTGAATCAGATAGTTCAAAGTATCTGATTTTACCCATAGTAAAGCTTTTTATAAAATAATAAATAAAAAGTTTTACCCATAGTAAAGCTTTTTATAAAATAATAAATTTTGATATAATTTCAAACTTACAGAAAAATTGCTAAAACAGTACAAGAAGCTCTTGTATACCACTTATCCAAATTCAACAATTATTTATATGCTGCCTTATTTACTTACCAATATCTCCCTCTACATATGTATACATACATGCATATTTTCCTTTAAATATTTGAGAATACATTGGAAATATTATGCCCCTTTACCCTTAAATATTTCACCATGTGTTTCTGGGAAAACAAGAGCAAAAAATGAAATCTCAACATCCTCTTAAGTAGTTAAAACCCAAATAAAGAAATCTGAAAAACTTAATATTAGTAAAATACTGTTATCCAATTAACAGTCCATACGCAAAATTCATCAATGGTCCCATTAAGATCCTTTATAGCCCATTCCATTCTCTCTCCATCCAGGATACAGTTCAGCATCAAGCACTGCATTTAGTTATCCTACCTCTGTTTTTCTTTCTTTGTGAAAAACCTTGAAGTCCAAAATACATTTCTTCTTATGGCCAGTAAAGTTTGGAGGCAAACCAGTTGTTCGCTATCCTGGTTTACATTTAGACTTATCTGGAACTTTGCAAAGCCATTTTACTATTCCTACTCTACCCTTGCTGAGTCAGAATCCCAGGGAAGGAATTGCCCCAGAACTGATATTTGTTTGTTTTGTTCTTCAAAAGATCTAGTAATTCTGATGACCAGCTAGCTTTGAAATTCCTGAGGTCAACCAATTATAAACTTGGAGAAGGAGAGCAATACTGCTGAGGCTAGCCAGAGAGAGAGAGAGAGAGAGAGAGAGAGAGAAGGAAGGAAGGAAGAAGGAAGGACGGAAGGAAGAAGGAAGGAAAGGAAAAAAGGAATAAAGAAAGACAGAAGAAAGGAGAAGAGAAATGACAGAGAGGAATCAGAGGGATGTCATAGAAGGTGGAAGCTTTTCCAGCAGGTATTCAGGAATATTTACCCCAAAACCACCACTAGTAAAGACAGCTCTGGAGAGTGAAATAGAAACCCTTTTGGCCTTCATAATTTTAAGGTATCTGTAAGCAACTTGTTTCTTGAACAATTATAACCTGCTTGGCAAGAAAACATTTCTGTAACCATGTACATCTGAAGATCAAAATTAGTGTAATTATCTTCTCATCATATGTAATACATTAAAATCAGCATAAATCTACGAGAGTACAAAGCGCTTTCCCAATTTGCTTGACACCACCTTTTTGGAGGCATGCCTATTAACACATCCACTTCACTTCCTAAGTGACTTTAGAACTTGCATTACATTCAGAAAAACTGTACCATATAACTCAGGTAAAGTTTTGGCAAAGACATTTATAAGGGAAAATTATAAAGAAATACCTTTTCTCTGTTTTTAGTTTAGGATTACATATAAGCAAAGAACAGCTAATACTACCAACAAAGTCACATAAGAGCATAAAATGATGAGCAGAATTATACATGAACCATACAAATGACTAATGAAGAACCATATCAATTACTAATAGTAATGAAGATGATCATTAGCCAGATCAAATAAGATGTATTCTGAGGCAAAAGTACATAACATTGAGAACCTTACTCCTAAAGGTTATTATACATCACTATCTTCACTGGAAGATACTGACTAATACCGATTTTTAAAAACTTCTTGCTTTAAAAGCTCCTCCTAAATACTCTGAGTTCCCATAATTAAAAAAATCCATAAAATTAAAAGAAATTCTTAAAGCAATAGTTCAAAGAGCCATGCTACCTTTGTTTTTCCTCCAATAAGAAATACTAGAGTTGTTCCTATGGAGCACAGTCATACAAAATATTAAAAAATAGAACTGGTGTACTGGATTGTCTCCATAATTGCTGCTTAAGTAAAATATACACTTTTATACTTTTAGGAGTCTATTATGTTTACATTATTACCATATGATATGACACAGTGAAAATTAAGAAGCAGGTTTAGGTTGACTGTGCTCAGCTGGGTGGTTTTTTGCTTTTTGTGCTGTCGCTGAGGTTATTGATGTGCTTGTATTTAGTTAGGCCTTTGCTGGGCATGGGATATCTAAGATAGCCTCATCTTCCAGGGTCTTTCCTCCATAAAGTTCCCCTTTAGTTCAACCTTCTCTACAGCATGGCAGCTGGCTTCCAAGAACCATTCCTAGAACACAAGTCCCCATGTACAAGTCTTTATTTGTCAGGGTTCTGCTTGCATCACACTTGCCACTGTCCTGTTGGCCAAAGCAAGTCACATGGCCACACCTAGTGAGGGAAAGAACTATACCAGAGTGTGAATACTATGAGACATGATGCTTTAGAGGCCAATGATATAATAGCCTGCCCAGCAGAAGGGTTTTAGAAGCGTTTCTGTCTGTGCCGGCTAATAATTTACATCTGATTATCCATCTTCAAATATTGAGTCGCTAGGTAAGGGGTAAAGCCAGATGTAAAGAAGGTAAATATATATTCATAAAAGTGCTTAGAAATATTCATTGAGATATATAGATTTTGTGGCTAAATATGTTAATGACTCTAAATGGAGTCATATATTATTTGACTAGCCAAGATTAGAACTGATAGTTGAGCTGTTTCTAATATGTTGACTAACAAAAGTGATACCACAAATAACATCGGAGTGTACTAAAACAGAAACATTGGGCTAGGACATAGGACATAGGGTCTCGTTTAACTTTTCTGGGCCTTAGTTTTTTATATATTAAAACAAATATCTTAGTTCTTAGCATTCTTTCAGCTCCAAAATTTGCCACATTTAAAAAAATTCTTTAAGTATTAGCAACACACACACACACGCAATCACCCACATTCTCCCATCAATCAGTAAGCTATGCCAGGGACTGTTAGGAATATGTAAAGGTTAATTTGTGGTTATTAAATATTTAATTCAACCAATTGGACTCTGTTAGTTACCTATTAAAATCTCAGTCACAGCAGATAATACGGTCAAGAGGGTGCTTTCACGTTCTAGGTTCCCTTGGTTATTACCAGATAGCTTCGTGATTAGAAATAAACAATCAACAAGGTTTTTATTTGCGGGGAGGAGGGCTAAAGGATACTCTGTATAAATGTGGAAATATTATAAATAAAAGAAGAAAAAGGGAGGTTACAATGACCTAGTTTAGCGGGAGTTAAGGAGCACTTGCAATCCCTGGTCAATAGAAACAATGTGCAAGATATGTTTCTTACTTTAGATTTCTTCTTCTCAGAACTTTAACCTTTCTAACACGGTGAGGCAACTGAAGCAACTGAATATTCATAACCCCTTCAAACATCCCCCTGTGCTCTATTAATTCTTTCCTCCTCCAGTCATTTAGTTTAGATTTTCTTTTACAGACAAACCATCAGAAGTTTACAGCAATCTAAGGCATTAACTGTGCCTACAGATGAGCTGATACTTACAAGGTAAAACTTTTGTCAAATCCATAAATGGCTTTTTATTGTTTCTTTCTCTAGTTCCCATATTCTTGTCCTGGGACATTGCTAAACTGTTATTCCACTTCCCTCTTGTAGATACGGCATCTCCAAATAGGTTAATTCCCCTCCTTTCCTACGTTCTTATATGCTGTGTCCCTCATACTAATTGGTCCATCCTTTGGAGAAGGTAAGTTCTACATGACATAGAAGCTTTATGGAGTGCTGAATATGCTTTGCATCCACAGTGGAATTTTCATGCAGGATTTTTTTTGTCTAGGATCACTGATCACTAAATCAAGTTTTCTGTGTCCTGAGCCGAGTCTTTTACTTCTTTTAGGTTAATCTAGTTGTGAAGTAAATACTGTATAGAGTTGTCTGAAATAACTTGGTAGGATGTTAGACATGCTCTCGATCTGCATTGCCCAATATTCTAGTCTAGCCACATGTGGATTTTGAACACTTGAAATATATTTTGTGTAATTAAGAAAGTGAACCTATATTTTAATTAATTTTAAATTAAATAATTATGTATGACTAATAGCCATCATGTACTGGTAGTGTAATGGCAGAGAGAGTAGTCATTTTGCACTTTTAGAGTTATTTTCTTGACTTTCTGACACAGATATTTCTTACACATGGAATGTCCAGCCTTAGAAAATCTTACCCAGTCTAATAGATTTAGATCCTGATTCATCTTCTACAGAGTATCTTCTTGCCTTTGAGTCTGTACTGATCCTCTTTTCCTTGTAACATTAAGTGAACGATGCCTCTGGCACTTAGAGCAGACTATTATGCATTGTAATTTATCTGCTTCACAAAAGCGTGATTTTTCTCCATAATCGGATTTAAAACTTTTCGAGGTCAGAAACTCTAACATTTCTTTTGGATTCCTCTTGGAAACATAGCACATGCTGGGCACCTGGTTGTTGCTCTATAAATATTTATTGCATGGATAAATAAAGTAGGTTACATCAGGGAGTAGGGTGACTGGGCAGATGGTGCCCAAATGACAAAAGTCCCACGTCTTTCTGCTAGAAGTGACGGCATATTTTGATAAATTTCCAGTAAGGTCCAAGAAAAGTCTCTGAGAACTCGAATATGCAGTTAGGGAGGCTGACAAGGAGACAGCCAATTTAGTGGGGACTTGTAATGTGTGGTTATACAATTGCAGTATGCCGCATACAAGGGCTTCTCTGATTTCCTTCCAGTATAAAATACACTTCAGCAGAACAGAATACTGGAGTGAAATCGTAAGCTTTCTCTCATGTGTGTAGAAAGCCACATGGTGGCTCCCACCACTAGTAATTTCAGATATGTGTAATAGTTCTGGTTTGACTTTTTACAAGTTCTTGAAATTGTTGGCTATGTTATTTATATATACTGTGTAGTCAAACTGTTAGTGTAAAGGCTATTACTCGTGAACTTTCTAGAGCATAGTGGGATAAGAAAACAAAATGATAAAGAATACAAACAATGCAACACATTGCTAATGATTTTAAATCATCCTGACAAAAAGTTTCTGAACATCTCGTGAAATTCTTGATATGTTTGAAAAAATATACCATTTGAAGTAATAATGCAGTATCACTAACATTTTTGAAAATAGTCAACAATGTTTAGAATTTGTTTATACATATGGCATGCATTTTAGATGTAACAGCCAGGAAAATCTCATTATTGTACACTTCACTGGAATATCTCTGAGGTCCCTTCCAGCTTTAAAATGCTGAATATAATTCAGAATTTATGATAATTTGAACTAGGCTAGGCTGAAATTTACTTTTGTATGATCTATGAAGGAAGGATTTGCTAATAGTGTAAACAAGATTGCTTGAGGCTTTTAACCAAGCTGTTTTTTTAAAGATTTTAACACATTGTGTGATACAAATGGGTCTAATTTCAAATGATTCCCACCTATTTATTAAAGCACACGATGAAAGTCTGTTACTTAGAAGTGCTTTTATTAGCAGCTAAATGTACAGTGTAAATTTGAAAATAATAAATCTGTATTTCTTATTAGCGTGTATAGTCTGTGTTTTACTTAATTCCGTTTGGGTTCTCTAAGGGTAGAAGATATCAGTGAAGGTTTTCTGTAATTAGAAATGATTACTTCAAATACAATTGCCTATTTCATTAGTTTATTTTCCCCCTTCTTGCTTTATGCATTCTTTATCACCTTGATCTATTTAAAAATATATTTATGAGGCACTGATATTTCACAAGCAATGTAATTACTCTTTGAGGAATAATTAAAAATCTAGAGCTTCTTAAATTTGGCTGTAATTCTGATATCTATTTATAATTATTCAAGAGTACAATGGATTACTACAGAAACTGTTAAGATTAGGTTGATTCCTGTAAAGCCTTAATTTTCTTCTTCAACACGTTGTCATTATAATTTGTTTCTCTTGATGTTAAAACAATTCTCTGTGTACATAAAGGCTAAGAAATACTCTGTGCTACACTATGGAACTAAGATTTTACTCTAAGTAATAGCTTGACAGTTTACTTCACTTAAAAATAGCAAAACTCTTTCTAAAGGCCTGTAGAGATAATACATATAGTATAATTTACAAAAATGAATATAAAAAGATTTACTTTGTAAAATCTTATATAACATTTAGAATGAGAATTTAAAAATCATTGAATTTAAAACACAGTGTAGGAAACATTTGACATCACTTCTGTATGTTGACAAATCTAAAACACAAAATCATTTCTATTAGAAGATGTTTGTGTACAAATCTTTGTGGTTTCCCTTCAAAGGTATATTTTAAAAATACCCTATTTTTATAGCATGTAGGACATTGATATTTTATAACACCATTTTCTAGATTCTATAGTCCATGTTTCTACTAACGGAGAGTGATGCTATGATAATAACAGTCACAATTCAACGTAAAACTTTTACATTCATAGTCCTTTGAACATATTAAAAAACTTTAAAAACATGTATCATTGTATACTTTAAATAATATTCGGTAAATACCTAATGTATTGCTTAAGCTGGCCTAAATCTTCTGTATTATCATATTTAATTCTCAGAAAAACCTATGAAGTAAGAACTGTGATTGTCTCCAAGTAACAAATGGAGAAATGGAGGCCTTGAAAAGGAGACAGTAGCTTGCACAAGAGATTGACGTGGTTGAGAAAGCATTTGAATGTACATGTCTGACTCTAAAACGCTTACCCTTCAAGATTTTCTGAGTAAAGTGCTTTAATTTATTTTCTCCTGGTGTCACTTTCTCTAATCATCTTAATGCCTTAACATCTCCATACATTAAATACAAATGCCAATAATGTTGCTAAAAAATGAGATCTATTTTTTTAAAAGGCATGGAATTTCTCTATTAAAAAAGGCAAAGAAAGCAGTTGAGGGCATTAAACATTTTCAGTGGTGGTTTCACAAAACTTGAATACAGCAATTGACAAATTATTTTGCTCACCAATCTAAATGGGTACTTTTGAAATCCAATCTGGTTGCATCTATTTGTTTTGTTCCATCTATGTTTCAATGTTTAAATTGTCATCGGAAATTCTTTATACCAAGGAAACGATTTCTCATATCTCATTCAATTCAGGACTTATGCTCCATGCCAACTGGTCTGAGATGGTAAGTTTTACTCATTACTTCTTACCATAAAAGAAGTGCAATGAGGCCGGGCGCGGTGGCTCAAGCCTGTAATCCCAGCACTTTGGGAGGCTGAGGCGGGTGGATCACGAGGTCAAGAGATCGAGACCATCCTGGTCAACATGGTGAAACCCCGTCTCTACTAAAAATACAAAAAATTAGCTGGGCATGGTGGAGCGTGCCTGTAATCCCAGCTCCTCGGGAGGCTGAGGCAGGAGAATTGCCTGAACCCAGGAGGCGGAGGTTGCGGTGAGCCAAGATTGAGAGATTGCACTCCAGCCTGGGTATAACAAGAGTGAAACTCTGTCTCGGGGAAAAAAAAAAAAAAAAAGAAGTGCAATGATGTAGAAAATATAATCCGTTTGAAGGAATGTTGGTTGCGAGAGATTCCCATATATGAGGCTTAAATTTTCGTGATCTCTGAACCCTTTTGTGTTTCATCTTTTTCATTTTGCTCCCTAAAATGAGTATTACTTCAGATTTTGCAGTAAGTATCCTCCAAGTGCAGACAGCAGCACCCAACTAAAAGCAATCTTGTTTTTACGAGAAGCTACCATGTTTACCCCAATGGTGTTTTGGTTAGGTAACCCCTAGTAAGTGAAATTGCTAGGAATAATCAACACCAAATAAAACAGAAAGTTTATAATTGCACAAGAAATAAAATGTGACTAAATAAAATTGGAAATAGTATAACATCTTATTGAAATATTCATCTACACATTAGATCTAGGAAAATTTGTCTTAGTAGAGTAACAACCGAAAACAAGCAATCAGAACGTTTAAATATTAAACTATTTCGAAATGGGCAAAACTATTAATCAGCTTTCTGTCATAAAATTTACATGGCAAATAAATGATCAAAATTAAAGTATTTTCATAAAGGAAAAATGACAATTGACAAGAGGAAATTATTGAACTATAGTTTATAAGAAGTTAACCATGGGATTAAATTGGTTGATGGATTCACTCTAAATAATGACCCTCCAATAAAAGTTTATATATATTTCAATCATGATTAAATATTTTATTTCATTGAAAATAAGTTTATTTTTTTTAGATAGGATCTTGCTCTGTCACCGAGGCTGGAGTCCAGTGGAGTGATCATAGCTCACTGCAGCCTCAGCTTCCTGGGCTCAAGTGATCCTTCCACTTCAGACTCCCAAATGCAGGGATTACCTGTGCTCACCACCACACCAAGCTGATTTTTGTATTTTTTTTGTAGAGATGGGGCCTTGCTATGTTGCCCAGGCTGGGACAAAATACTTATTTTTATAAGTTGAGATTCAAAGTATCAAAAAGTGAAATTTAAGACTCAAACTATTCCCCCATCAAAATGATGCTGGCAAAGCAGCAGGGTTGGAATATTTTGTGTTCTCCTCAAATCTATTGTTTCCATTCCTAAATCTACTTGTGAAATGAATTTGATAATAAGATCTGTCCTAACTATCAACTCATAGGGTTTTTGTGAAGATCAAATAAGATGATAACTACAAAAGTACTTTGTTAAATTTAGAGTATTATTTAGTGGTACTTATTATTTTGAATTGCTTGTTAAACATTCTTTGTTGAATGCATGACTGTACAAACCAAACTTATGACATTTTCCCAAAAAGTGAACCTCCCTAGCACTTAACGACCCTGTCAATAATACTACAGTTCTAACACTTCAAGATTCAAGGGTTGAAACCTCAGCATTTGTTTTCTTTTTATTTTGTAAGTTTTTTTTCCTTTTAACTCCTTTTCTTTCATGATTACTGAATCCAAATACAGTCAAATAGTCTAATCAACCGGACTGTGTATTATAACTAAATTGTGGTCACATCTCAACTGCTACTCAGTTATAACTTTATCTCATTTTTATAATAGACATATTTCTGAAAATGTGCAGAAATTAATTTTTTTTTACAAATGAAATTATATTCTATTTACAATAAAGTGACTTTAAGGTGTTCTACTTTGAAATTCTCAGTAGAGTGAAAAGTTCATTATCACTCTAGGTTTTTCTATACGTTATGTCAGTAAAACATGACATGCAAATATTATTTTCCCTTTTCAAAGAAACTCTTGCAAAAGACATGCCAAATGTAGTTCATTGAAGATTCACTTCTCTGGCAAAGCTAGCAATTCAGTGACCCATTGAATTAGTCTCATTGTGGTTATGTGGTTTGGTTTTCTGCTTTATATTAAACCCCAAAGCTTTAAACAAATGAGTGTGATTATTTGAAAGTTTTAAGCAATAGTAAAACAAGGGCAGAGAAGAAGGAACGAAGAGTTGTCCTGTAATTTATATTTGAGGCAGTGTGGATGACATTTAAGATATAACTGTAAGAAGCAAATTATAGTCACCATAATTCAGCTGCATGATCAATTTTATTTTCAGTGGGACTTGAAATAAAATAATATAACTCAGTAGAACAAATTTTGTTTCCCAGGATAACTGTTGAGAGTATTTGAATTCATTGCATGGGAAAGAGGCATCTTAAATTTTTTTAATGATAAAACTTTAAAAAATGGTAACATGCATGTTATTAAAATTAATGCAATAGGGTCATCTTAAGCTTTGACTTTCTTGTCATAGGAAGTTTTCATTTGAAGAGTTTCTTAGGATTATTTTGTCATCTCATATATTTATTAAAAATTTCTAGCCAGGCATGGTGGCTTACACCTGTAACCCCAGCACTTGGAGATGCTGAGGCAGGTGGATCTCCTGAGGTCATAAGTTTGAGATCAGTCTCAAACTGATCTCAAACAGTTTCACTGTGGCCAATACAGTGAAACGCCATCTCTACTAAAAATATAAAAAATTAGCTGGGCATGGTGGCGGGTGCCTGTAATCTCAGTTACTAAGGAGGCTGAAGCAGGATAATTGCTTGAACCTGGGAGGTGGAGGTTGCAGTGAGGGGAGATTGCGCCATTGCACTCTAGCCTGAGCAACAGGAGTGAAACTTCATCTCAAAAAAAAAAAACCCAAAAATGAAAACAAAAACAAAACTAAGAGTATCAATGAATCCACATGACGCAATTATGGTCAACTTAAATGACATGGTCATGGTTTAATCAAAGAGGCTAATTGTACATGCAAGCTTTCCTAGTAACTACTGAAATTAGAAGCTGATAGACCCAGGTTTTAATTTGCCCATGTTTTAGGTATTTCTGTGTGTCTACTATA
Organism: Saguinus oedipus; assembly: GCA_031835075.1. Classification (NCBI taxonomy): domain Eukaryota; kingdom Metazoa; phylum Chordata; class Mammalia; order Primates; family Cebidae; genus Saguinus; species Saguinus oedipus. The sequence continues at coordinate 5,108,036 of CM063177.1, read as the reverse complement.
TTAGAAACCAAATCAAAAGGTGTAAAATATTACAGCATATGGTAGTACAATTCTTTAAATATTTTAATAAAATCTGGGACTGGCCATAAATAAAAATACAGTTCAAAGTATATGAAGACATATAGATTAACAGGACAAGCCACGTGCAATTAGGTTACAGCTTCTAAAATAAAATCATATGGATTTCCACATCTCTCAAGGAAGAAAAAACAAACAAACAAAAAAATCAGAACAAAAATGTTGTATTACTCACCCAAAGCCGCTGTGGACCAAGTGGCATCAGAGTGGTACAATCAGCACCTGGATCCTTAATGCCTAGACCAGGTGTGGAAAGAGACTAATTCATTGACTAATGACATTAATAGCTGAACTGGTCTTAAGAGATAACATACATTAGCATGTATTAGCATGTTGAGTCACACTGTTATTTTCAAACCGCAGGGTTGAAATAGATAGCGATGATAATGAAGTTAGCTCAACCCCAGAAAAACACAGGTATTTTTTCAAAGTTTTATGACTAAAATTTTGTTGATATGTGTTTTTAAGTTTAAGGGATCAATTTTTCTATAGGGACTGTATAGTCTGGATTTTTCAGATCGGTTTAGATTTCATAAAAATGTTCTTTTTAAAATAATGTTAAGGGTAAATAAATGTAATTTTCCCTTTTGGATTATTTTTGTGTAATTAAGATCACAAATGAGAAAGAAGAAAAAAAGTCTATTATCAGACCACATGTTTTGGTTTTAGGTCCAGAAGACATGAATATTTTATCCACAGCCTAATACCATGCTATTTTCATTCATTATTGACATATGTGATACCCATTAAATATTGATGAAACTATAATCTCTAAGCTCCTGAGCTCTTATTTTCTGTTTGTAAACAAGAAATGTTTAAGGTCTAAATTTGCCTAAACTGACTGGGCACAGTGGCTCACACCTGTAATCCCAGCACTTTGGGAGGCCAAAGTGGGAGGACCACTCGAGGCCAGGAATTCAAGATCAGCCTGGGTAACATGGTAAGACTCCAGTCTCTACTAAAAATAAGACAGGTGTGGTGGCATGCACCTGTAATCCCAGCTACTCAGGAGGCTGAGGTAGGAGAATCACTTGAACTCGGGAGGCAGAGGTTGCAATGCAATGAGCCGAGATCCTGTTACTGTGCTCCAGCAAAAAAAAAAAAAAAAAAAAAAAAGAAGAAGAAAAAGAAAAAGAAGGCCTCCCAAAGTGGTAGGATTCCAGGCATGAGCCTCCATGCCTGGCTGCATGTTATAAAAAATTTACCAACTTCAATATGCTCACAGTTCTTATTTACATACAATCACTTTTAATATTTTTTCTTCTAATGTGACTTGAGATTCTCTTTCATTGATAGGACTTAATAATTACAAAAATTAAGTCACATGTTTTGAATTGTTTCAAATATGTGGGAGGACAAGTATATGGTAGAGGGGAAGAACTTCTAAAATTGATATTTTATAAAATTCAATAAAATGATTCACACACAAACATATATAATATGTAAACATCCATATGAGTAGAATATTTCCTTGTATCTTATATAGATGTTGGGCTATTTATTGACATGTACGTGGAGAGAACTAAGACAAGTTCCTGGTGAACTATGTTGATATTGGGCTATTCCTATACATAATCATATGGCAGAAAAAAGTGCGAAGTAGGGTGGAAATGGCCAATTATAATACCAACTTTACAGAATAAAGACAGGATTTGATTGGCCAGTAATGTAGCACACAGTCTTTTGTAGTATATTTTATTATGTTAAGATTAAGATAAATGTATGACAAATAAAAAATTAAATAATATCAACAATTTATGTCCAACTCAACATTAAAATATGGTTGCCTTTAATAAAATACTATTTTATGATCCACTTATACAGACCTTCTGTATCCAAATCCTCCAGAAGATAGCAACTTGTCTTATGGAACAAATCCATTTTAAAATCTTTCTTACAAAATTTACAATAAAATAAAGCCAGCAGAATAATGGTATAAATTATTAGATAACTATGAATATATATAGATATTTCATTACAGGTAGAGGCAGTTTGTGGGGACTTTAAACACAGAGATATTGAAGTCCAGGAGAGGATTTTTGTATTTAGAGAAATGTTTGTTTTATGTGTGTGTGTTTTTTTATGATGGGAATAGGAAGAAAGTACTCAATAGACTAGGCCTCTAATATGAAATTTACCAGCAGTGTAAATAACTATTCCCAGAACAACTTTAGATCTAGAATTTAATGTCATATCATAAGGGCTTCTTTGCTTTTGTAGGCACGTTATTATTTCCCCATATGTCGAACTTTCATATAGTCAGTTTCTTTTAGGAAGAATAATGCTATATTGTGTTATTTATATGTCAGAAGGAGATGGATACATTTAACTGATATTATGGAATAGATATATAATCACTATTATCACCTATTTTAATGTACTTTTAAAAGAAAATTGATTTTATTATTTTTAATGTACTTGAGTGCATTCTCGATTTCAAACCTGTAATATTGTGTGTGACCACTTATTATTATTCTGGTTATATAAATATATATAGTTATTTAAATATTTGCCGTTGTTTCTTTGCTAAGTACATATATATATATATATATATATATATATATATATATATAATCTTTTCAAAAGGGCTGAATTTAGATTAATTTTTATCATGCTTTGCTATCACTGTCTTGAATTTTATTTGTAGAGAACAAATGTGAAGTCCTGAATGAGCTTGAATTAAGTTACACTATATTTGTCATTAAATCGATTTTTTAAAAGAATAGACTATGGGGAGACAATAAATATGCAATATTATAAAATCATATCTTGCTTTTAATTTGTAAAAATTTAATCCTGGATGGTGGAAATGCTACCTAAAATGTTTCCCTCAACATTTTAACACAAGACTCTTACCTGTTATAAATACTGGATTGTGGTTGTCACCAATTTTGTGAAAGAAACAAGAGTGTTGCATTAGCCAATGTTCTTTGCCAAGTTACACTATAAAGTATTATTGCATTTTGCAACCACTCACTGATACAAAGCTTTGATTTTAAAGAAAAGCTTTAGATTCAGGGTCACCAAAGATAAGGATTCTCAAATTTGGGGACATCTTATGAGAGAAGCCCAGGTAAGCAGTTTCTTTCTAGTCTCATTCTTACTTTTGAGGAAAAAAATTTAGTCTTTGATATGCAAAATTCCTCTGAATTTATTTTATTTTTAACTTATTTCTAGGATCCCTGTTTTTCTCTTAGATTAAACTCTATATTAATATGTTTTTATAGTTTATTAAACTATTATTGAAACCGTATTAATACACTTAATACGAAATATTAAAATCAAAGTCTCTTCCACTGAACTAGAGAGCTGATTTACATACCTAACTATTCAGGAAATACACATATGCAGAAATCATATTTTACTTAAAAAAACCTAATACATTTTGTAGTTGTTTTTTATACGTTGTTCCTGAATAATTTAAAGTCTGTTGATTTATTTGTTATGTTAGTTGGTAGGCTGATCATGCCACACCTTATTCTAAGCATCCTTAAATAAGATTTATCAAGAACATTCATGGATATAAAAGTAGAAGCACTTTCTTTTTCCTTAAGGGATTTCAAATCTAGCTGTAGAGAAAAGTATTATGTACAGAAACTAAGAAGAAATATTTCGGGCGTTGATTCCCCAAACACAGCTTCTTTTAAAGGAGACATCCCTGCGCTGGCCCTGATGGGGATTGTTTCTTCCCAGGCTGCCATCTTCTGAATCAGGAATGGTTGGAATGAGGAATTCTTGATCTTAGAGAAACCAAATCACAGATTTCCCAGCAGCCAATGAGCTAGAATAAGGGATGAGTAAAGCAAGTAGATACATTTTTGAGTAATTACGTTAATGCCTCAAGAATCGACTTAGCTAATCAGACTTGCTACTCCTAACAGGCCATGAAAGCTGAGTTTAGACTAAGATGCCTGCGTGGAATCACATCAAAAGTCAAGTTTTGAAGGAGCACAGAGCTAAAACAAACCAAAAGAGGCAGTTGATACTGGGAGAAAAAGAAACACTTGTGAGGAGTATGGCTGTCAAGTATGATTAGAGCACCGGGAAAAACGTTATTGAATTCTTGTTTCTAAAGTAGCTAGGACTAACTAAAATTCAGAAAACATCCTTTACTTCCAGGCTCTGGGAAGGCTTTTTGGTGGTAACCTGATTCTGGATTGCCATGTGTTCCAGCTCCATCCTCAGTCAATTCTCTTAAGCTTGCTTGGATGTGTCTCTAGTCTATGCAATCAAATTAAACTTGCCTAAAACAAAGAACTATTCAAACCCAAATAATGCACGAAATAAGTGTTTAGGAGCTTTCGGAATATACTTTTAAAAAATCTGAGTTGACAAATTAGAAATTTTGTACAGGTTAGTTTTTGGTGAATATAGAAACCAGGCTTCAGGATTTATGTTTTAAACTCTTTTCTTAAGTCACTGGTCAATAAACTTTTTCTGTCAAAGGCCAGATGGTACTTTTTGGCATTGTAGGTAGTATAATCTTTGTCACAGCTATTCCACTCTACTGTTGTAGTGAAAATTATTCTTTTTAGATATTTTTAGCCATTAAATTATATATGTCATTCATCCCTAACAAAATCAAGCAGCAAATTCAACTTAACCCATGCATCATCATAGTTTGACTGGCTTAAAAACATGAGACTGGGATTCAAGATTTCTCTGTTCATCACTCATTCACAACTAGCTGATGCTGCATAGGTGGCATTCCTTCTGGACCTTGATTTTCTTTTTTATGGTGGGACAATTGGATTATATGCACTTACAAACAAACCCCATCCCTCTAAATGCTAAACTTATTTTCTCTCTCTCACTCTTTCTATATTTTTTTCTTTCTTTTCTTTCTTTTTTTCTTTTTGTGAGACAGGATCTCAGGATCTCATTCTTTCACCCAGGCTGGAGGGCAGCTGATCACAGCTCATTGCAGATTTCACTTTCTTGGCTCAAGGGATCCTCCTACTTCAGCCTCCTGAGTAGCTGGGACTACAGACACACAACACCACACCCAGATATTTGTCTTTGTGTTTTTTGTAGAGATGAGGTTTTGCTGTGTTGCCTAGGCTGGTCTCAAACTCCTGGGTTCAAGCAATCTGCCTGCCTTGACCTCTTAGCGTTCTGGGATTACAAGAGTGAGCCATTGCACCTGACCGTATATATTGATTAAATCATTATAAAAGTTGATTATTTCATGCTTTAAAACTTATATCTCCATATTGTATGTTAATTTCTGTAAAAATTCTACTTTTTTTGTCAGTATGAAATAAATGGAAACATAAACAAAAATTTAACCAGCCAGGCTACTTTGTAAGCATAAAATGTATTTGTGTCTATTTTATAAAGCAGGTTCTGGCCTCTGCTTTCATTATCTCCAGGGTTAAGTAGTGATATTCTGACAGTAAGTCCTTCAGTTTCTGTTTATTATTTGTAGTTCTGCATCAGGTGTACTCATCAACTGATGTTTTTAGGGGGTAGACATGTTAAACCTTCAGAATTTCTATGTTTATTCAGGTGCCCATAGTGGATACCAAAAACCAGAAAGTAATTAGGATTTAAAGACTTCAATCAGTTTTTCCGTGGGGGTGAGGGTAAGTTTTTCATTATTGTATGAGGAAGTGGAGTGCCAAAGATAGCAAGATAGTTAATATTTTCAAAGCTTTCTGTGTAGTTTTCACTTCTAAGTTATCATAGTTTAGCTTACAACATGCAGAAAACTGAGAATGGCTGAGAGTACTGAGAATTTAACCTTGATGACTGCTTAACACATGATTAAAACTAGACCCTTACAGTCACACAGTTTGTGCCATGATTTGAAATCTCAATTTCGTATTTTTACTGTATTTTTATTTTCATCATAATTATGAAATATACTATGCTTCTCTATTTTCACTCTATAAACATTTCTTAGTATTATTCTATGTTTAATTTAAAAAGCAACCTGGGCTGGCCACCGTGGCTCATGTCTGGATCCCAGCACTTTGGGAGGCTGAGACGGGCAGGTCACCTGATGTCAGGAGTTCCAGACAAGCCTGGCCCACATGGCAAAACTCTGTCTCTATTAAAAATACAAATATTAGCCAGGTGTGGTGGCATATACCTGTTATCCCAGCTACTCAGGAGGCTGAGGCAGGAAAATTGCTTCAACCCAGGAAGTGGAGGTTGCAGCGAGCTGAGACAATAAGAGCACCACTGCACTCCAGCCTGGACAATAAGAGCAAAACTCCATCTCAAAAAAAAAAGGGGAAAAAAAAGGTGACCTGGAAAACAGAAATTATTATGTTAACATTTAAAATGTAAAGGTGTTCTCACTTTGGAATTTGTTTTGTAGGCTTACAAATGGCATTTACCTTCAGTAAGAATTGACTCAATCAAGAAACGCTGTGACATAGATGAAGTTAAACCTGGGCATTTTGTTCATCACCCAATACGTTTTTAGGGACCTAGGTGTCCACACTGGGTATCCATCCATCTCTCTTTTCCTCATGGGATTCAAACACCAGAGCTTTTCTGTCTTCCTTTTCTCTCTCTGATTTTACTCCTGACACCCCGTTCTGCTCTATATTAATCTAATAACCTATGGACTATATGCATCAACATTTGTATTAGAATAGGAACTTTTTCAGAATCAATAGACTATCTCCACTGGGAGTAGAGGTGATAGCCAAACTAGGTGGCCTTAAGCCCATTTTGCCCATACATAGGAGTAGCTCTGCTGGGTCCACATTACAATGTCTTATTTTTTTTTTTATTTTAATCCAAAAATCAACTTCATTCATTTATAAAAAAGAATTATATGAAGATTATATGGTTATTTGAAGACAAACTAAGGAGTCCTCAATGTAAGTGTGATATTCTCAGTACTGAAATCCTTCTTGCCCCTACGATGCTGACCACTATATTGGAGAATTCACTAACAAATGAATTATGGTGTGTCTTTCCCGTCACTGCTGTTTGGTAGGAAATGCAGATACAAGTAAATAATTGCAATAAGATATTTAAAATGCTGTAATTTGAGGTACTAGATACAGAGATGACACAAAGAAAGAAGGGGTTAACTCTGTTGGTTGGGGAGACAAGACTTCCTAGTAGATCACTTAGCTAGATTTTGAAAAATAAACTTTACAGATGAAGAAAGCAATGAGGAGTTTTATGCCAAGATGTGGTGGCATGAAACACATTTGCCTTCTGTTTTGAATAAAGAACTGGTCTTGCAAAGACGTGAAGTCAATAGAAAATCCATTTTGCAAAGGTAGTAGCTACCTCCAATATTCGAGGGATGGTAGCACCGAATCAAACTTCAATACACCGCCATTAGTGACATTGATAATGGGCAGCGATATACTTATTGGATCAATGAAATGGTGTAACTCCAGCTTCTGTTCTGCCTACCTCTTTTCATTTTGTCCTGCCGTTTTTAGAGCCTCACTACAGTGTTCCAGATTATTCCCTTAGTTACCCAATTTCCTTTCTACAGTGTGTTTTCACTTTTGCTTAACATAGCAATAGTTTCTGCAGCACCTAGGCACTCTGGCTCTTGCCCCAGTAAAGAACAGGAGTCTTGAACTTTGTGGTTGTTTGACTTTGTGGTTGTTTGTTTCACAGGTGGGGCGGTTCAAAGTGATGCACTTTTGTGTGTTGCACTAAAAGACAGTAGATACGGAGACACTGGGATTGAGGAGATTTGTGGGACTAGGGTGTTGGGTAAATTATGCATGTGAACTTTGGAATTACTCATGATCATGACTGTATTTGGGATACTAAAGGTTTTATTTTATTTTTTTTAGATGAAGTCTCGCTCTTGTCACCCAGGCTGGAGTGCAGTGGTACAATCTCAGCTCACTGCAACCTCCACCTCCCAGGTTCAAGCAAGTCTCTGGCCTGAATTTCCTGAGTAGCCGAGACTACAGGGGACCACCACCATGTATGGTTAATTTTTGTAATTTTATTAGAGATGGGGTTTTGCCATGTTGGCCAGGCTGGTCAGGCTGAACTCCTGACCTCTGTGATCCACCCGCCTTGGCCTCTCAAAGTGCTGGGATTACAGGTGTGAGCCACTGCATCTGGCAGAGGTTTGGTGTTTTTAATTAATTTGGGTATTGCTGTATTAGTCTGTTCTAATGCGGCTATTAAAGACATACCGAAACTGGATAATTTATAAAGGAAAGAGGTTTAATGAATTCACAATTCCACATGGCTGGGAAAGCCTTACAATCATGGTGGAAGATGAAGGAAGAGCAAAGGGACTTCTTACGGGGCGGCAGGCAAGAAAGCTTGTGCAGGGGAACTCCTGCAGGAGAACAGCGCAGGAAAGACCCACCCCATGATCCAGTTACCTCCCACCAGGTCCCTCCCATGCTGTGGGAATTATGGGAGCTAAAATTAAAGATGAGATTTTGGTAAGCACATAGCCAAACCAAACCATTCTGCCCCAGTCCCTCCCAAATCTCATGTCCTTAGATTTCAAAACCAATCATGCCTTTCCAACGGTTCCCCAAAGTCTTTTTGTTTGTTTGTTTTTGAGATAAAGCCTCACACTTTGTTGCCCAGGCTGGATTGCTGTGGCATGAAATCTTGGCTCACTGCAACTTCTGCCTGCTGGGTTTAAGCAATTATCCTGCCTCAACCTCCTGAGTAGCTGAGACTACAGGTGTGTGCCACATGCCTGGCTGATTTTTTGTATTATTAGTAGAGATAGGGTTTCACCATGTTGGCCAGGCTGGTCTCAAACTCTTGACTTTGTGATCTGCCTGCCTCAGACTCCCAAAGTACTGGGATTACAGGCATGAGACACAACACCCAGCCCCAAAGTCTTAAGTCATTTCAGCATTAACTAAAAAGTCCACTGTCCAAAGTCTCATCAGAGACAATGCAAGTCCCTTCTGCCTATGAGCCTGTAAAATAAAAAGCAAGTCAGTTACTTCTCAGATACAAGGGTGGTACAGACATTGAGTAAATATATCCATTTCAAATGGGAGAAATTGGCCAAAACAAAGGAGCTACAGGCTCCATGCTAAGCCTAAATCCAATAAGGCAGTCATTAAAACTTTTTTTTTTTTTTTTTGGAGAGGAAAAGAGAGGAAGAAAAAGAGGAAGAGAGAACAGGAATATTGCTTTATTCTATGAATGGGTATTTATAATGGCTGATCAATATTTTGTGTATTTAAAGTGGAGAGCTCTATAAGTACTTATTAAGTTTACTTGTTCTGAATCTGAGTTCAAGTTCTGGATATCCTTATTAATTTTCTGTCTCGTTGAGTCTAAATCTCTTTATGGGTCTTATGTATCTGGGTGTTAGGATGCATTGATCCTTTTACCAGTCTATCTTTGTTGCTTTGAAATCTGTTTTATCAAATGCATGAATTGCAACTCCTGCTTTTTGTTTATTTATTTATTTTTGCTCTCCATTTGGTTGGTAAATCTTTCTCCAACCCTTTGTTTTGAGTCTTTGTGTATCTTTGGATATAAAATGGGTCTGGATGTAGTATACCGTTAGGTTTTGGCTGTATCTTTTGATTGGGGGATTTAGTCGATTTAAATTTAGGATTACTGCCATTTGATGTTAACTGGCTATTTTATCCATTTGTTGATGTAATTTCTTCTTTATGTTGATGCTCTTTACTTTTTGGTATATTTTTAGAAAGGCTAATACTGGTTGTTCCTTTCTGTGTGTAATGCTTCTTTCAGAAGTTTTTGTAAAGCAGGCCTGGTGGTAATAAAATCTCTGAGTACTTGCTTGTTCATAAAAGATTTTATTTTTCCTTCAATTGTGAAGCTTAGTTTGGCAGGATATGAAATTCTGGGCTGAAAGTTCTGTTCATTAAGGATGTTAAATATCGGCCCCCACTCTCTTCTGGCTTGTAGGGTTTCTGCTGAGAGATCTGCTGTAAGTCTGATAGGCTTCCCTTTGTGGGTAACCTGACCTTTCTCTCTGGCTGCCCTTAATATTTTCTCCTTCGTTTCAACCCTGGTGAATCTAACAATTATGTGCCTTGGGGTTGCTCTTCTTGAGGAATGTCTTTGTGGTGTTCTCTGTATTACCTGGGGTTGAATAGTGTCCTGCTTTGCTAGATTGGGAAAATTCTCCTGGATAATATCCTGAAGAGTATTTTCCAGCTTGGATTCATTCTCTCCATCACATTCAGGTACACCTATCAAACGTAGATTTGGTCTTTTCACATAGTCCCATATTTCTTGGAGACTTTGCTCATTCCTTTTTATCCTTTTTTCTCTATTCTTGTCTTCTTGTTTTATTTCATTAAGTTGGTCTTCGACCTCTGATATCCTTTCTTCTGCTTGATCAATTCGGCTATTCAAACTTGTGCATATTTCACTAAGTTCTCATGTCGTATTTTTCAACTCCATTAGTTCATTTATATTCCTCTCTATATTGTCCATTCTTTTTAACATTTTGTCAAACCTTTTTTCAAAGTTCTTAGTTTCTTTACATTGGGTTAGAACAAGTTATTTCAACTTCCAAAAATTTCTTATCATTCACCTTCTGAAGCCTACTTCAGATAATGGAACACAGTCCTTTTCCATCAGGGCTTGTTCTGTTGCTGATGAGGAATTGCAATCCCCTGTAGAGGGAGAGGGGTTCTGATTTTCGGTATTCTCGGCCTTTTTAGACTGTTTTTTTTCCCCTTTATTGTGAATTTATCCATTTGTTGTCTTTACAATTACCGCCTTTCTAATTAGGTTTCTGAGTGGACATCCAAGTTATTGATTCCCAGTGCTGGAATCTGAGCAACCCACTGCGCCAGCCAAAACAGCAGCGATAAGACTGATGGTGCTCTTCTGCCTGGGAACCTCTGGTCTGGCTTCCTTCTTGAGTCCACAACAAGCAGCTCTGCCTTCCCGGAGCTCCAAACACCAGTCAGTAGGGGAACCAGTTCCGCTCACTGTGCACGAAGGGTTGCCGCGCCGAGGCGATGGCAAAACCGCTGTGCCGGCCACAAGAGTTGCGCTGGCGACCCGCGGGGCTCCTCCACTGGAAATCTTCTGGTCCGTGAGTGACGAAAATTCATCTGAAAGTGTGGCATCCTCACGTTTTCTGAGCTTTCACTGGGAGCTACAATCCCGAGCTGTTAGCGATCAGCCATCTTGGATTCAATCAGCATTAAGCATCTCATTAAAACTTAAAGTTCCAAAATGATCTTCTTTGACTTCATGTCTCACATACAGGGCACACTGATGCAAAAGGGGCTCCCATGGCCTTGGTAAGCTCCACCTCTGTGGCTTTGCAGGATACAGTTCTTCTCCTAGCTGCTTTCTTGAATTGGCCTTGAGTGTCTGCAGCTTTTCCAGTCTCATGGTACAAGATGTTGGTAGATCTACCATTCTGGAGTCTGGAGGACCATGGGCCTCTTCTCACAGATCCACTAGTCAGTGCACCAGTGGGGACTCTGTGTGGGCTCCCACCATACATTTTCCTTCTGCACTGTCCTAGCAGAGATTCTCCATGAAGGCTTCACCCTTGCAGTAAACTTTTGCCTGGACATCCGTACATCCTCTGGAATCTAAGAGGAGGTTCCCAGATCTCAATTCTCAACTTCTGTGAATGCGCAGGCTCAACACCACATAGAAGCTTCCAAGGCTTAGAGCTTGCACCCTCTAAAGCCACAGCCTGAGCCATACCTCATTTAGACATGGCTGGTGCTGAAGCAGCTGGGATGCAGGGCAACAAGTCTTAGGGCTGCACACAGCAGTGGGGCCCTGGATCCAGCTTGGGAAACCATTATTTCCTCCTAGGCCTCTGGGCCTTTGATGGGAGGGGTTGCCATGAAGATTACTGACATGCCCTGCAGATGCTTTCCCCATTATCTTGGCTATTGGTGTTTGGCTCCTTGTTACTTATGCAAAATTTTTTGCAGCCATCTTGAATTTCTCCCCAGAACATGGCTTTTTCTTTCCTACTGCATCATCAGATGCAAATTTTTCTAACTTTTATGCTCTGCTTCCTCTTGAACACTTTGCCACTAGAAATTTCTTCCCCCAGATACCCCAAATCATTTGTCTCAAGTTCAGTGTTCCACAGATCTCTAGGGAAGGGGCAACATGCCACCAGTCCCTTTGTATAGTGAGAGTGACTGTTAATTCAGTTCTGAAGAAGTTCCTCATCTCCATCTGAGACTACCTTGGTATTGCATGCCTTGTCAGCCTGGACTTTATTTTTCATATTACAATCAGCATTTTGGTCTCAGACATTCCATTCAACAAATCTCTAGAAAGTTCCAAACCTTCCCACATCTTCCTGTCTTCTGAGCTCTCCAAGTCTCTATGAAGTTTCAAAATTTCCCACATTTTCCTATCTTCTTCAAAGCTCTCTCAACTGTTCTAATCTCTGCCTGTTATGCAGTTCTAAAGTCAATTCCACATTTCAGATATTTTTACAACAGTGCCTCACTACCTGGTACCAATTTACGGTATTAGTCTTTTTTCATGTTGCTAGTAATGACGTACCTGAGACTGGGTCATTTATAAAGGAAAGATATTTAATGGATTGACAGTTCCATATGGCTGGGGAGGCCTCACAAGTATGGCAAAAGGTTAAGAAAAAGCAAAGGGACATCTTACATGATGGCAGACAAAAGAGCATTTGCAGGGGAACTCCCCTTTATTTATTTTTATTTTTTATTTTTTGGGACAGTCTCTGTCTCCTAGGCTGGAGTGCAATGTCACAATCTTGGCTCACTGCAACCTCTGTTTCCCAGGTTCAAGCAATTCTCCTGCCTCAGCCTCCTGAGTAGCTGAGACAACAGACATGTGCCACCACATCCAGATTTTTTTTTTTTTTTTTGAGACGGAGTTTTGCTCTTGTTACCAAGGCTGGAGTGCAATGGCGTGATCTCAGCTCACTGCAACCTCCGCCTCCTGGGTTCAAGCAATTCTCCTGCCTCAGCCTCCTGAGTTGCTGGGATTACAGGCACATGCCACCATGCCCAGCTAATTTTTTGTATTTTTAGTAGAGATGGGGTTTCACCATGTTGACCAGGATGGTCTCGATCTCTTAACCTCGTGATCTGCCCACCTTGGCCTCCCAAAGTGTATTTTTTTTTTTTTGTATTTTTAGTAGAGACAGGGTTTCCATGTTGATCAGGCTAGTCTCGAACTTCTGACCTCAAATGATTCACCCATCTTGGCCTCCCAACATGCTGGCACTATAGGCTTGAGCCACTGTGCCTGGCCTTCCCTTTATAAAACCATCAGATCTTGTGAAATGTATTCACTATCATGAGAACCTCAAGAGAAAGACTCTCTCCCATGATTCAATTACCTCCCATGGGGTCCCTCCCATGACATGTGGGAATTATAGGAGCTACAATTCAAGATGAGATTTGGGTGGGGACCCAGCCAAACCATATGAATGAACAAGAGGGTAATAAATGGCAGATAAAGATATTGAGAGTATGTAGCCAGGTGTCATGAGCCTAAAAAAATTACAAGCAAGTGACATTATGGTGTAAAAAGAAAAACATTTGGAATTAAGGTGACTATCTACTTTCTTCCCAGCCCTTACGGTGTTTTGGACATTTGAGAAAGTTATAGAAAAGTATATGATGATTTTAGAAGATGCAGAAAAAATTGTCTATAAGGAAATGGGATTCCAGAAGGCCCAGAGGGAGAGTTAAGAAGGCAGCAATAGAGAATTAGTTAGTGAACAGTATAGAATTATGTGAGATTAAGAAGTAAAAGGTGATAGATTATAGAAAGGGACTTTACTTGGCCAATATTTTTGGATCTCAAGGATGGGCAGCATGGCAGGATAGAATTTTGGATAGAACTCTGGTAGAAAGATGTTTCTATGCTGGGACTGGAAACTATAAATGGTGAGGAATTGCATTTAGAGCCTCTTACCAATCAGCAGTGTTGCAATTTTTGGACACCTTGAGAGAATATTAATAAACATTTGTTTTGATTTTTCTGATCAGCTTAGCTTTAGGCCAGGCTTTCTCAACCTTGACACTATTGACATTTTAGCCTGATAATTTTTTGTTGTAAGAAGACTGTCGTTTGCACTATAGAACAAACAGCAGCAAACCTGGCCTTTACCCACTGTCCTCCCAGATGTGACAATCTTAGATGTCTCCAGATATTGCCAAATGTCCCAGATTGCAAACCAATAGACCAAGTAAGCTCTTCTACAGTTTTGCAGGGCAGAATGGAGTGGTATTAAATCTGAAATATTAATGACAGCTTTTATTGAAACTTCTTGGCTTAGCAGAGGAATTGTATATTGGAATAGTAACATTCCAATACTAAAATATTCCAATTACTGAAAATTACTTTTCAGGAACATGTGGAAGTGTAATTTTAAAAAATTCTAACAATTTCTCATTGCTTATGGAATAAATTCCAGATTTAGCACATTAGTGAAGTTTTTTCCCAAGTTAGTTCTTCTATTCAGCTCTACTTCCACATTTACCTTTCTGTCAACCTTCCATTTATGGTATTTCCCCCAAATAACTTTTAAAATTTCTCATTTAACTTTTGCTCATACTTTTGGCTGCATATTTCTCTACCATTGTTTTCCAAAGAAATCTAGGATTCAAGGCGCATCCCAAATGACATCTCTGTTATGAATCCTTCTCCAATTCCATTGATAGGATTTAATATCTTCCTCCCCTGCATTGAGGTGGTACACTGTAATTTTATACTGTTTATTACATTCTACATTTTTATTGATGATATAATTATTTCCCTGGAATGCAAAATCTCCCTATAAATTGCAGATCCAGTTCTTCAATTTCAGAAAGTTTTCTTGTATTATATCATTGAAAATTTCTTCTGTTCCATTTGTTGAGTTGCTTACTCAAGAAAACTATTAATATTTAGGTTGGATCATGTTTGTACTCCATGTCTTTATTGTCTTTCTAACTAGATTTTTAGTGAATTTACTATAATTATATTGAGTGCTTTCCCTGGGTTTCACTTTGCATTTTGGCTTTGTCTAGTCTGTTTTAAATTTATAAAAAAAAGTTTACTGCATTTAAATGGTACTAGTTTTATGTATGTATGAAAAAGTAAAAAATATTTTTTAAAAATCCAAATACATTTTTTTATCCTCAGCCCAAAAGTAAAAACCTTAAACAACTTTCCCCTATTTTTAAAAACTTAATTACAAAACTGCTTTCTTCAATTTGTATTCTTAGCTTTACAACTACCCTCTAATCTTATTCTGTATTTTAATACTTTTATCTCTGGATTTAAAAAATCAAATTTGTGATCTGATTAAGTAATGGTACAGAAGAAAGTATTCATGGAGAATTCTCTTCATTATCTTTAGCTGTCTTTTTTTCCCATTATTTCTCTACATTTCTCTTTTTTTTTCTTTCCCTCCTCCATCTCTCTGCCTTTCTCCTCCTCTTTCTTTTTTCCCTTGTGGCGGTTATAGTTTGCATATCTGACGTTTCTTTTAACTGCTCTTATTTAACATGGTCAGAGCCAAAACTCTATTTGACTTGCTTCTCACCATGTTTGAGACCTTTTTATCTTTCAAATGACTTAGAATTGCATGCTCAACCTACTTTTTCTGAATCCTAAGGGCATGGCAGATGCTTGGTCATTATCTGAAGCCATGTACAATTTATTTGAAGAACTCAACTCCCTCCTCAATCTCTCTCTTCTGAGATTTCATTAATCTGAGATACATCCATGCCACTTAGTTGGGAATCTTACCCCTCTGGGAGAGTCAAGAGAGAAACATCAGCCCTTCAACCTGTTTCTCCATAAAATGAAGTATTAGTAAAATTTCCCAGGACTCTGTCTTTGTCTTCTTGCCATTTTTTTACCCTCTGATCTGCTTCTGGGTTGAGTTGAAATAAAAGAGGTCCATTTAGAATTACGTCCAGCCACAAAGCAATCTATTGTGTTCTTCAGTGGATACTACTTTCTAAACAGCTTTATTAAAGTTTGATTGACATTCAATAGAACTGCAAATATTTAAAGAATATAATTTGATAAGTTTGATATATGTGTATATCCACGAAGCCATCACCATAATAAAGATAATTATCTATATACCTGTCAGTGCCCCAAATTTTCCATGCCCTTTTGTGATCGCTTCTTCTACCTTCCTTGGTATCCTTCCCTTCCTCCCATATCAAAACAACTACTGCCACTATAGATTAGTTTGTATTTACTAGATTTTTATAAATAGAAGCACACAGAATGCACTCTTTTCTATTTGGCTTCTTTAACTCAGCATGATTATTTTGAGATTCATGGATGTTGTAGTATGTATTAATAGTTTATTCTTTTGTATTGCTAAGTAGTATTCCATTGTTTGGATATTCCAGAATTCAGTTATTCATTCACACATTTGATTTGGGTCTTTTTTAATATCTTGCATTTATCTACATAATGTTTTAAACACGTGAATGGTGCATTTTTCTCTTCTTTATAGATTTTATTTTTCTGCTATATTAAATACCTTTATAATTTTTTGTTGACTGGCAGTCACTGTGGATTTTACTTTATTGAGTGCTGGATATTTTTGTATGTCTACACTTATTCTTGAGCTTTGTTCTGGGACACAGGTTAGTTTTGAGATATTTTATATATTCATGTCTTGCATTCTAACTTTCTTATGTGAGACTGGGAATAGTCTCACATAACAAAGTCTATAGCCTATTATTCCACACCAATGAGGTGAGACCCTCTGTGTATTTTACTCTATTCTCCATGAATTATGAGGTTTTCAATCTGATTAGTGGAAACACACACTATACCTGGCTCTGTAAAGTGTAAATTTTCCCCCAGCTTTGGGAAGTTTTCTTACATGCATGGGCTGACAGAGACATCTGGAGGTCATCAGAGTTGCCTCTGGATGCAGCTCTTTTCTTTTTGATACCCTGTCCTTAGATGTTTAGCCTCCTTGGTCTCGTTCTCTGGACTACCAACTCCATTTGCTAGCTAAACTTACAGTTTCTGGTGGGATCTGGCTGGGTTCCTTTCTCTCTATGCAGCATCTGGAATATGCTTTCAAGGTAGCATGTGGAGCCAGTTCCTGGGCTTACTCTGCTTTTCATCTCTCTGGGATCACTGAAATTTGTTGCTTCGAGTCCAGTTACTTAACATGTGATATTTTATATATTTTAATAAGTGTTTTTGGTTGTTCATCCAGATGTAAAAGTAATAGTTTGGTTTTCTCTGGAGAGTATAGCATGAATTGTGTCCTTCTCAATGTTGTGTTGCAGTTAGTAAAATTTTTATTGAATATCAACATTAAAAAACTTATAGCTATTATTGGAGCGCAATTCTATGATTTGATTTTTATTTCATATGTATACTCTAATGTTTTTATTTAATTACACATCTGTTTTATTACTAGATTTTATACTCCTAATGTCACGTAAGACAGCTTATAATCTGGAAAGGATTGACTTGAATTCCTATTCAAAATCTTTTAAGACATCCAATTCTCTTTGCCTCAGACCTACGCATTAGTGCACAAAGATTGAAACTGTACCTGTGTATGAAGAGAAGAAAGGAAGGAAAGAAGCAAGTAAGGAAGGAAGGGAGAAGAGAGGTAGACCAAGAGAGAGGAAGGCTTAATCTTCTAAAACCAGTGTGGAAAGACCTTAATTTTAAAGCCCAGCTGAGGAAACTGACATCTATGAAGAGAATGTCAATATAAAGAGTTCAGGGCTGAGAGAAGATTACACCCAAGGTATTATTGGAACTTAAAGGAGGGAATCTGGTGTTTTTATTCTAGGTGAAGAAAGATGGGAATGGCATAAAATTATGAACCACATATATGTATAGACTTTTTATTTTTATTTGCCTAGTATCTTTTACTCTCCCTCCTTTGTATTACAGATTGCAAGTCTTGGATCAAAAGCATGAAATAATCAATCTATCCTACTCTCCTTGGCCACATGGTTGTCCTGTGGAGGTAGCGAGATTGAAGATAAATGAGGGCTTTTCATATAAAAGAAGTGAATCTACTCCTCTTTATTCCAGAAATTTAAGCCTTCAGCAGACACATGGAAACCAATGGCAATTAGTATTGGTGCTGAGTCATTTGCGGTCAGCTCTCTAGTGAGATAATTCCTGTCATCCAAGGGCTTTACATTAATTAATCTATAACCCATTCAGTGAGTTCCATTTTTACTTAAGTTAACCAGCTTCTATTTCCATTTACTTAAAACTAAAGAAACTTTTCTAGTAGAAGTTATGAGCAGTTTGATATTATGAGCAGACAAAGTTTAAGTATATTGATGAAAACTGAAGCTAGCTAGGTGAGTGGGGCCAGGTCATAGAGGGCTTCCTTTTTCATGTTACATGCTTGGTCTTTATTTTGTAGCTTGCAGAATTTTAGGAAATAAAATGGAGGCTCTGTCAAATTTTAATTTTTGATCAATCATTCTGACAGCAGTATTAAAGATAGATTTGAAGAGAATAAACCCTGAGAGAGAATGATCAATTAGATTCTATTTAAGCTAGAAGATATTGAAGACCCAAAAAATTATATTAGTTTTCTATTGCTACTTAAACAAATTACCACAAACTTAGCGAGTCATAATAACACAAATTTACTATCTTATAGTTCATAAATCAGAAGTCTAACATGCATCTCACTGAGTTAAAATCAAGGTGTCATCACAAACCATGAAAGCAAGATGATACAGTAAAATATTTAGATATTGAAAGAAAAAGCACCCCTCAGCTTAAAAATTTTGTTTTTTAGTGGAATTAACTTTTAAAAGGAAAGAATAAACAAAAGCATCCTCAGGAAAACAAAAATAGGAAATATGTCGTCAGTACACCTGCCTTGTAAGAAAAGTTCTAGAAAGAGAAGGAAAATGACACTGCAAAAAATCTAGAATCTATATTAAAAAATGAAGAGGATTATAAAAGGAATAATAAAAGATAAAATAAACATTTTTAATTTTCTTATTCTTAATTGGTAGTATTGAAAACTGGGTTCAAAATAATAATAGCAATGATGTGTTAAATGAGTATGGCTTATAGGCAAGTAAAATAAATAACAGGAATGTTAAAATAAGTGGAAAAAGAAGAAATATGTTACAATAATCTACATTACACATTAATATACTGTTATTTGAATGTATACTTATATTAACTATAAATATATACTGCAAAAGCTATAAAGACCACTAGAAACATTTTTTAAAAGGATGATAATATTCTAAGAAAAGAGAGAACTTGGAATAATACAAAATGCTCAGATAGGGGAATATAAAAAAAGAAGCAAAAAATAAGTGCAATGATTGCTTTGATGGTGACTAATATGGTAGATATTAATTCATCTATATCAACAATTACTTCAAATGTGAATGGTCTGAATACATCAATTAAAAGACAGATATTGAGCAAGTAATTAAAAAAGAAGATTTGGGCCAGGCGTGGTGGTTCAAGCCTGTAATCCCAGCACTTTGGGAGGCCGAGGTGGGTGGATCACGAGGTCAAGAGATCGAGACCATCCTGGTCAACATGGTGAAATCCCGTCTCTACTAAAAATACAAAAAATTAGCTGGGCATGGTGGTGCATGCCTGTAATCTCAGCACTTTGGGAGGCCGAGGTGGGTGGATCACGAGGTCAAGAGATCGAGACCATCCTGGTCAACATGGTGAAATCCCGTCTCTACTAAAAAAACAAAAAATTAGCTGGGCATGGTGGCGCATGCCTGTAATCTCAGCTACTCAGGAGGCTGAGGCAGGAGAATTGCCTGAACCCAGGAGGCGGAGGTTGTGGTGAGCCGAGATCCTGCCATTGCACTCCAGCCTGGGTAACAAGAGTGAAACTTTGTCTCAAAAAACAAAAAACAAAAAACAAAAAAACAAAAGAAGATTTAACTATATGTTATCAACAAGAAATGCAATTTACAAGATACACTAAAAGTAAAGGGAAAGCTGGGCTTGGTGGCTCAAACCTATAATCCCAGCACGTTGCGAGGCCGAGGCAGGTGGATCACGAGGTCTAGAGATCAAGGGCATCCTGGTCAACAGAGTGAGACCCCATCTCTATTAAAAATACAAAAATTAGCTGAGCATGGTGGTGTGCACCTGTAGTCCCAGCTACTCGAGAGGTTGAGGCAGGAGAATTGTTTGAACCCAGGAGGCAGAGGTTGTGGTGAGCCGAGATCCTGCCATTGCACTCCAGTCTAGGTAACAAGAGCAAAACTCCATCTCAAAAAAAAAAAAAAAAAAAAAGTAAAAGGAAGGAAAAAGATATACCTTGCTAACACAAATCAAAAGAAAGCTGGAGTAGCACTATTAATTTCAGAAAAAGCAGACTTAAGAACAAAGAAAATTTTCAGGAATTAAGAAGGATATTACATAATGATAAGAGGTCAATTCAACAAGAAGACATAACAATCCTTAATGGGTATTCTCCTGCCAAGAGAGCCAAAAAATATAGAAGGCAAAAATGGAAAGATCTGCAATGAGAAATAGACAAATTCGCTACTATACTTAGAGGCTTCAACATCCATCTAACTGTGATTGACAGATACAGCAGGCAGAAAATTAGTAAGGACATAATTGAACTGAACAGCACCATCAATCAAGTGGATCTAATTGACATTTATAGAATATTTCATTTAACAACAGCAGAATGCACATATTTTTCAAGGACACATGAAACATTCACCAAGATAGACTGCATTTGAGGTTATAAAATACACATTGACAAATTTAAAACATTAGAAATCATATAAAGTATGTTCTTAAAACACAATAGAATTAAATTAAAATCTAATAGATAGATAGCTGTGAAATCTTATTTGGAGGTTACACAACACACTTAAATAACACATGGTTCTGAAAAATAAATTTCAAAAACCTTTAAAAATATTTTGAATTCAATCAACAAGAAAAATCTGAGGAGTGCAACAAAAGCAGTACTAAGAGGGAAATTTATAGCATTAAATGAATGTATTAAACAAGAAGAAATATCTAAATCAATGATCTAAGCTTTTGTCTTCAGAAAATAGAGAAAAAAGAACAATATCAATGAAGTTGAAAACAGAAAAACAGTAGATGGTATCAATGAAGCCAAAAGATGGTTCTTTTAAAGATCAATGAAATTGAAAAATTTCTAGCTAGGCTAACCGAAGAAACCAGACAGATGACACAAATTACTCATATCAGAAATGAAAGAAGGGTCATTATTACTAATCTTATGGACATAAGCAAGATAATAATAGAATATTATGAATGACACCATGGCCCCAAAATTTGATAAATTAAGTGACATGGACCAATTTTTTTAAAGACATAATCTCTAAACCTCAACAAGGTAAAAATAGATAATCTGAATATATGCATATCCATTAAAAACATGTTATCCGTAATTAATAACCTTTCAAAATGGAAAGCACCAGGCTCAGATGGTTTCCCTCATAAATGCTACAGAACATTTAAGAAAGAAATGACACAAATTTTATACACCGTACTTTAGAAAATGAAAGCAGAATGAACAATTCCTAATTTATTATATAGCACCAACTTTAACCTTATTAACTATAAATAACACTAAAGGAAAATATAGACTGAAATATCTCATGAACACTAACATCTTCAACCACATGTTAGCAAATCAAATCCAATAATCTAAAAAGGAAATTATAAACTAAAATTAAATATAATCTTCTCCAGGTATTTATGACTGGCTCAGCATTTGAAAATCAATTAATGCAATCAATCACATCAATGGTCCAAAGAAAACTCACATGATTATATCAATAGATGCAGAGAAAAACTGACAAAGTTTAACATTCTTTTTTGATACAAACTCTCAGCAAACTAGGAATAGAGGCAAATTTCTTCAACTGAGTAAAGAACATTTATAAAAAACCTGTAGCTAATGTCATATTTAATGGGGAGAACCTAGACGCTTCACTTTTAAACGTAGAGTTGATGTCATATTTAATGGTGAGAACCTAGATGCTTTGCTTTTTTTCAAAGATTGAGAAAAAGCTAGAGATGTCTATTCTCACTACCGTTATTCAACATCATATTGAAAGCCCGAGCCAATTCAATAAGATGGGAAGAGGAGATTAAAGTGTATAATTGGGAAAGAAGAAATAAAATTGTATGCTTGCAGATGACATACGTCTACGTAGAAATCTACCCCAAATGGCCAAAACTCCCCTTCTGGAACTAGTAAGTGAATATAGCAAAGTTGCAGTATGCAAGATTAATATACAAAAGTCAATTGCTTTACTATATACCAGGAATAAAAAATTGCAATTTGCAATTAGAAACATAATGCCATTTTATTAGCACCAAAAAGTAAAATTTTGAGCTATAAACCTATATTAGTCTGATCTCACATTGCTATAAAGAAATACCTGAGGCTGGGTACTTTATAAAGAAAATAGTTTTAATTTGCTGAAGGTTCTGTAGGCTGTACAGGAAGCATGATGCTGGTATCTGCTTGGCTTCTGGGAAGGCCTCAGGAAACTTGCATTCATGGTAGAAAGTGAAGGGGGAGTGGGCATGTCACATGGTAACAGCAAGAGCAAGAGAGGGAGGGGAGAAGTGCTACACATTTTTAAGTAATCATATCTCACAAGAACTCACTATCACAAGGACAGTACCAAAAAGATGATACAAAACCATTTATGAGAAATTCACCCACATGATTCACTCACCTCCCACCAGGCCCACCTCCAACACTGGGGATTATAATCCAACATGAGATTTGGGTGGGGGCACAGTCACTGGAGTTCTGTGTGTATGGGTGTTTCTTTAACTGCAGTGTAGATTGAATGCAGTCAATAGATTTTTCTGGATGTTTTCACAGGGCCAAGCTTTGTGCAGGGTTTTTATGTGTAGCTGACATCTTGTCTTTGGTTTCACAGAGGGGTATGTTAGTAAGATTTTTGGCATCTAAGCTTTGGGACGTGATTCAGTAGGTGGCACTTAGGCATAGCCGTCTGTTGGTAGATTCCTGCTCACTTGTGTGGCTCCCCTATTTTTCTTCACAGCCCTAGCTCTCAATGCTCTGAAAGTGTGGGTTCCTCTCCCACTTGAGTGCTGGCTGTTGATCCTGACTTTGTACTCCTGGGCTGCCCACTGCAGCTCTGGGGTAATGTTTCCTCTCCAACGTTGAGGCAGCAGAGTAAGAGACTTTAGTAGTAATTGTGTCAACGGTCTTTTACTTGTCTCCTGGGGGCGCCACCCCAGAGAGATGCAGGTCAGCCGTCACTCAGTGTAATCAGCTTGGGATGAGGGGAATCTGTTCTGTGAGACCAGGCCACAGGTTCGCTGCCTTGTGAGGAGCTGGGCAGGAGGGTTGGATCTGTGTGAGATGAACTGGCCTCCTCTCCTGATTTAAGCAATTCCTATCAAAATCTCAGTCATTTTTTTTTTTTTTTGGATGTTGGTAAACTGATCCTAAAATTTATTTTCAAAAGTAACAAACTCTGAATAGCCAGTTCAATACTATAGAAAATAAAAGTAGGAGGACAGACAGTACTCAACTTCAAGACTTACTTGAAGTTTATTATTATAAAGCTATAATAAACAGGACAGTGTGGTATTGGTGAAAGAAGACAAGTAGATCAATGCAGCAGACTGGTTAGCTCCCAAATAAACACACACAAATATAGTCAACTGATCTTTGACACAGGAGTAAAGGCAATTTAGTGGAGGAAGGATAGCCTTTTCAACACATGATGCTAGAACAATTGGTCATCTACTTGCAAAAACAACAAAAAATCTAGACACTGACCTTACACCTTTTATAAAAATTAATTCAAAATATATCACAGACCTAAAGCTAAAACACTAAACTATAAAAAGTTGAGATGATAATGTGGGAAAAAATCTAGGTGACCTTATGGTTTTGTGATAAGTTTTTAGACATAACACCAAAAGAATGATCCATGAAAGAAAAAAATTAATAAGTTGGACTTTTTTAAAATTTAAAACTTCTGCTCTGTAAAAGATACCTTCAAGAGAATGAGAAAACAAGCTTCAGACTGGGAGAAGATACTTGCAAAAGACATAGCTGGTAAAATACTGTTATTCAAAATATACAAAGAATTATTAAAACTCAACAATAAAGACACAAATAAACCTATTAAAAATGGGCAAAATACATGAACAATCATCACACCAATAAGCAATAAACTTACAAAATGATGTATGATATCATATGTCATGAAGGATTTACATAATAACACGATAATGGGATAGTGCTATCTAAAATTAAAAAAAATATGATAGTACCAAATGCTAATAAAGATGTGGAGCAAGTTTTATTTTTTGCTGGTGGGAATGCAAAATGATACAGATACTTTTGAAGGTGGTTTAGTAGATTCTTACAAAGCTAAACACAGTCTTATAGGATCCAGCAATAGGAGGATGGACAGTACTCATCTTCAAGGCTTACTATAACGCTATCATAATCACGACAATAGTGTGTGACCACTGGTGAAGGAATAGCCAAGTAGATTAATGCAGCAGAATAGTTAGCCCCCAAATTAACACACACATATATAATCTAAAAATGTACTTCTAGGTATTTACCCAAATGAGTTAAAAACATATTCACACCCAAACTGCACATGAATATTTATAGCAGGTTTACTCATCATTGCTAAGAACTGGGAGAAACCAAGATAGCTTTCAAAAGGTGAATGCATAATTAATTGTGGCACAACCATACAATTTATTCAGCAATATTACTGAGCAGTAAAAATAAATGAGTTATGAGACCATAAAAAGACATGGAGGAATACTTAATGAATATGGCTTAGTAAAAAGAGGATATCTGAAAAGACTATATACACTATGATTTCTACTATATGACATTCTAGAAAAGGCTATAGAGACTGTAAAAGATTTGTAGTTGCCAGGTTTTCAAGGGGAGGAGTAAATTGATGAGGTGGAGCACAGGACATTTTTAGGGAGTTAAATCATTCTTTACCATACTTTATCAATGAATACATGGCATATATTTGTCAAATCCCATAGAATTGCACAATATAAAGAGTATACCTTAGTGTGAACTGTAAGATTTACGTAATAATAATGTACGAATCTTTGTTCATCAATTGTAACAAATGTACCACAGTAAGGCAAGATGTTAGTAACATGGGTAACTGAGAAGTGGGGAGAGAAAGAGCCTGTGGAAAGCCTTTGTACTATCTGCTGAGTTGACTGGAAAACTAAAACTTCTCTAGAAAATAAAGTCCTGTAATTCTGTAAATGGATTAAGATGTTGGCAGGCTGTATTTCTTTCTGCAGGCTGCAGAAAAAAGTCTTTAAATTGTTCAGCTTTCAGACATTATTTACATTTCTTGGCATGTGGCCCCTTCCTCTGTCTTCAGAGCCAGCAATAATCTACTTAAAAGTATATTAGGTTAAAGGGAAGTGTTTCTTTTAAGTTAATTATTTATGTTTCTATCTATATCTATCATCTATTTTTTTTAAAACAGAAGAGAAACTTGAAGAGCTTGAAGAATGTCACCAAGAATGAAAAAGTTTGAAGACAGAGGAGTTGGAAGGAATACCTGGTAGAGGACATTCTTGAATGTGTGCAAATAGAGTCTAGAACACAATTGAATAAAGAGAGCTTCTCATTTTGTGAGACTGGAGGTTAAGAGGGAAATTTTTGGAAAGAGGAAGTTGACAAGGATGACCACGGTTATTTGAATTACTTATTTTGAAATAAAAATCAAGTTGTTTCACTGAATTAAAATGTATTTATTGATTTTGTGCTATACTTGTATATTGGATAATTGGATACTAAATATAACACCTTTTTGATAAAATGTATATAGTCCAAATAAAAAGAAATTAAAGGAAAAGGAGCCTGAGTTCAATAAAAGTAAAAATATTTTTGCAGAAATTTATTTCAGATATTCTTTGACATCTTGCAGAAGATACATCTAAATTTACTTTTAATTATAAAGAATACATCAGGCTATTTCCAATCAGCTTCCCCTCCTCAAGGTCAGTCTTCATCTCAAAATTTAATGTCAAATGTTTTCATGCTTTGATATCAAAATATCTAGCTGATAAAACCTACCCGAGTTTAATCTGTATGATTAAAATATTTTGGGAATATAAGCTAAAATTGGTCTGAAAAATCTATATATATCATCTACAGTCAAAACTACCTCAAGAGGTAGTGATGTGCATTAGAAGAATTTTTAATGATGAAATTATAAATATTGCTTATATGGTATTTGTGGCAAATGGACTAAAAAAACCCAACATAGAACAAATAGCAAAATTCCAGAATTATAAAATAGTTGAATCTATTGTTAGGTATTTGTAATACTAGAAGCAGTAGAGGCACAAAGGCACTGATAACATGTTGGATTATCAAAACTAATTACAACTTAATGTTGGGCTGTTTTTGTTCTGATGGTTGTATAAAGGGCTTCCTGATATTCTGGGCAATTTCTTTACACAAAATAATCATAGAATAATGGAAAACTTTGATTTAGAAGGGAATGAATTTCTTTATCTACATATCTATGCTCCAATAATCAATCAATCAATCTATCTATCTATCTATCTATCTATCTATCTATCTATCTATCTATCATCTATCTATCTATCTATCTATCTATCTATCTATCTATCATCTATCACTCTATCACATCTATCTATCCATTTAGGCAATGGCCATCTACAATGTACTCGATGACGGGAATTTTCTGTGCTTCCTCAATCATGCACGAGACCTACCTCTTCAAATCTTTCCTTAATCTGGGTACATTGTTAAATACTTGGTTTTCAAAGCTCTTCTCTGTAAACAAAGTCTAGTAAATCTAAGTAAATGACAGACATTCTTAAATCAACAGATCTGGAATTAGTAGGTGCTAATTGTGTATGATTGTCTAGTACATTAATAAAACATTAGAGTGTGATGGATGCTATCGACAAGCTGAAGATAAATAAAAAGTTTATTAACTGCAGTTTGAAATTTGTCAGATTTCACCAATTTCTTATTACTTCAATATATCTTAAATGCATAGAGAAACATACTAGGAATCGTATGTTGTGATTTTTTTCTTATATTTCCCTTTGTTCTTAACAATTTTTATTCTATTCATTTAAAATTCTCTTTTAACTTAGATTATAATTACATAGGTCCCCTAAACTTTTATTTTGGATGCTAAATAAGCATTCTAAAACTTTTCCTAATGTGCGTTAGTTTATATCTGCCTATATTTAAATAGTAAACTTGTAAACAGGAAATAAGGCATTAGGGTTCATTGAAGTTATAGAACTGCCTGTATTAATGGAATAG
The DNA here is from genome assembly GCA_031835075.1 of Saguinus oedipus. Taxonomy (NCBI): domain Eukaryota; kingdom Metazoa; phylum Chordata; class Mammalia; order Primates; family Cebidae; genus Saguinus; species Saguinus oedipus. The sequence continues at coordinate 5,080,723 of CM063177.1, read as the reverse complement.
AAGAAGAATAGTTGATGAAGGTATTTTTCAAAGCACTGTAGCCTCACATTCCTTGATTGTGATTATTGACCAAGCTATCTCCATTAATAAATAATTAAGACAATTTGCTTATATTTAAAGATAAAGGTTTCCCAATATTTAGAGTTGTTCATATTTTATTGCTTGTTTGGGTTTGCAAAAATATATTCTGCCTCTCTGTAGATGTGTTATTTAGGAAGCATTCATCATAAGACAGATTTCATTTAATTTTGTCTATATTTCATGACGTGGTTGGAGAGGTCTAAGTCATGTGCTAGCACAATATGGTAAGTTGTTTACAAGTCACTGGCTCAAAAAGTAGGAGAGATAAGTCTGTGAAACGGATTTTATTAAAATTGAGTTTTCTCTTAAAAATTTTTGAATGAAAAAGATAAAGTGTAAAACTTGAGACATATAGCACTTTGCCTTTTCTTAAACTTCATCCTTTTTTTTTTTTTTTTTTTTGGAGACAGGGTCTTGTTCTGTCACCCAGGCTGGAGTGCAGAGGATTGACTGTGGCCCACTGCAACCTCCACCTCCTGGGTTTAAGCCATTCTCGTGCCTCAGCCCCCTGAGTAGCGGGGACTACTGGTGTGCACTACCATGCCCGACTACTTTTTGTATTTTTAGTAGAGGCAGAGGTTTGCCATGTTGACCAGGCTTGTCTCTAACTCCTGACCTCAAGTGATCCACCCACCTCGGCCTCCCAAAGTGCTGGGATTACAGGAATGAGCCACCAGTCCAGGCCTTTTTTGACTATTTAGCTTAAGCTCTTCATGCATATCAACATTCTTTGAATAGCAACCCTATGCTAATCATTAGAGACACAGATAGATTGAAGTAGAAAGATGAATGCATTAACTGGTTTATTTAAACATTGGATTGCCAAACAGTAAAGAACTGGATCAACATGAATTAAAAAATAAACGGAAAGAAAAGGTAAGTTGCACAAAAATAAGAATGATAGACTACCACTTATACAAGATTTTAAACACACAAAATAAGAATGTAGATTATTTATGAATCATACATACATAACAAACTGTATGAAAATAAGGGAGTGAGAAAGAGACTAGAAATGTAACGGGGAGTTCAGTCACAAAATACCGGTAAACCCAGTGAGGAACTCAGACAATATCCCAAGAGAGATGGAGACTCACTGAAGGGTTTTAAGTGTTTGAGGAGAGGTGCAAGGTCATAGTTGCTATAATTACATGTGCATTAAAAAAAATCACTCTGAGTTCTGGGTGAAGAACAGACTGGATGGGGATAAGACTGAAAGAACAGAAACCAGTTATTAGGTTGTGGTATTAATCCAGATGTATGACAATTGCAGCCAGAACTAGCGTAGTTTAGTAAGAAAGAGGAAATTAGGCAAATTGGAGCACACAGAGACCTTATGACAAGGACTTGATTAACTAATTTGGTAGGTGAGAGAAAGGAAAGAAATAAGAATATCTCAGGTTGCCTGTGATGTGAACAATCCTCTAAATCCAACAGAGTTTACAAGAAGTATGTAGGGTGAAAGAATATGTTAAACATTACACCGTGGAGATGTAACCAGTAAAATCCAGACTGTGGGACACTCCACACGACAAACCTTCCAAGCTCTTCAACAAACAGTCTGAAAATGGAAACACATCAGTGGCTCTTAACCACAGGCGATCTTGTCTTTGACAGGACATTTGGCAGTTGGGAGATAGTTTTGGTGATCACACCTGGGGAGATGATATTGGTAAGTAGTGGACAAAAGGCAACAATTATTCTAACCATCTGATTTTACACAGAACAGTCCCTAAACAATGATTGGACTAAGAATGTCAATAACATGAGGTTCAGAAACTGTCACAGATTATAAGAGGCATATCAAGCAACCATGATTTATGGCCTTTTATATTAAAACATGTATGAAAATAACATTTATGAGAAATTTGAACATTGACTAGATATTTAATAAAAGTAAAAATTATTGTTATATTTTAGATGTGATGATAATGTTATTATATTTAGTTTTCAAAGTCCTTGTCTTCAGAATGTATATGGAAATACTTACGATTGTGTGATAGCTAAGATTTGTTTCAAAATTATGTGGGAGGAAAAATAGAAAAGGTCAATTGACAATAGATGTTTATTAGGTCTGGGTGGGGATATATGAGGGTTTGTTACAGTATTCTGCCTACTTTTGTGTAGGTTTAAAAGTATGCATCATAAAAAATAACTCCAGCTTTCTGTTTTGCACCATGCCATTTGTTAAAAGAAATAAATACAGATCATTAAACCTTTCTTGGGTTTAAATTCTTTCTCCTTTTTTTCTCTTCTCTTTTTTTTTAAAAAAAGACAATTCATATAATGGTCCTTTATAATATGTGTTGTTAGCAACAAATTATTCTGAACATTTCTTCATATAATTAAATAATTTAAAAAATATTAAAATGTTTTATGCTATTTCACATTATAAAGTATCATCTCTGTATTTTTGCTTCAAAATAAAGTAGTAAAATAATTAGGCATGTGTGCATGACTCTTGTGAGGATCTCTGATTATTTCTTCAAGATACATTATTTATATAGAATTATCACATTAAATACACTTATTTTTAGTGTACATTAACTGTTAGTATAACCTGCTGCCAAATTTCTATCCCTATAATTATTATACTCTGAACCCATTGTACTAACGTGAGCATTTCGTTAAACACTTGTCTCTAGAGATTATCATTTTGTGAAGTCTTTTCTAATAGGCTAAAGAGATTATCATTTTGTGAACTCTTTTCTAATAGGCTAAGTATAATGAGATTGTATTTTAATTTTTTTTCTAGACTTTTTTTAGCTCTTGTTTATCAGACAACTAGAATCCATCATTGAGGTTTTAAAATTATTCTACTAGGCCATTAAATTAGAGACCAACCTGGCCAACACAGCAAAACCCTGTCTTTACTAAAAATAAAATTGAAAACATAGCTGGACATGGTAGCCTATGCCTGTAATCCCAGCTACTCATGGAGGCTGAGGCATGAGAATAGCTTGGACCTGGAAGGTGGAGGCTGCAGTGAGCTGAAATCAGGTCACTGCACTCCAGCCTGAGCAACAGAGTGAGACTGTCTCAAAAAAAAAACTATAAATGAATAAAACAATTAAAGCAATCATATAAGTCCTTGAAACGGCCTCAGTATATAAAGACATTTGGAGGTATTCAGTATCATTTAATTAGTTTCTTTTCACAGTTAGGTAAAAGGTTTCTCTATACATTCTTTCAATTTTTCTTAAGATTTCTTAGTAAAACTTTTAGTATTATTTTGATATATATTGTGCATTTATTGTTAGGTTTATTGCTGAAAATTTTGTGTTTTGTTTTTACTGTGGATGAGATCTTTAAAATGTTCTAACTGGTTGTAATAATATATGAGAAGTCTTTTGAATTTTTATGCTATATTTCTTTTCTGGTTATTGACATTCACTATTTTCATCTGATTTATGAGATTAAATTAATTTTCTTGAATCTTTGAATGATGCAAATCAATAGTTTACATTTAATAATAATTTTCAGCCATCTTTCTGATAGTTAGATAACTATTATTTTGGGTGTAGCAAATATTCTAGAACCCATGTATAGAAAACATTTCGCTTCTTGTTTAATGAATATTTTCCATGATTTAAAGGAATTTGAAAGTCAACAGATTAAGTAAAATTATTTCAGATAACAATGCCTCAATATGCACAAAAACAATCAGATAAAAAAAAATTGAACCACCATGTTTATAATCTTCTAAAATCTGTATTCTTTACCCAAACTCTTTTCTCCTACAATGCAATGGTGATATACTATCCACAATGAAAAATATTGAAACCTAAGACTGGAAGTAAGGAACATTTTTTCTGGCAATAGTAAACATTTCTGGCTGGGGGTCGTAAAATAAAGTAGCTTGGTAGGAGTAGAGATGTCTTCGGGGAAGTAAACTGTGCATCGTTTAGAAGGAGGAAAGCAGTATAGATAAAGACAGCAAGAAGCCACATGGAGACTGGGTATGCTCAGATAATCGGTATCAGGATAACTGAAATCCACAATTCCCAGATCTCACTTTGTTAAGCTCCAAGGAATACACAGTCTGTGTTGCCTACGGTATATTTATATAGATTAGTGTTTTTCTCAGCTTGAATTTCTATAAGTATGTATCTCTTAAAAAACTTTAAACCTAGTAAGAGCAGGTGAAAATACTTTTCACACAGTGCTTTTTGGAAAAATAAGGAAACTATTTTCTTTCAGAAACATTAAGTATTGTAAATTGATGTGTACCAAGTAAATGCTAAATGAATGTCAAATGAAATATAAACTATGAATGCATGTCTTTCTTTTTGTCAATAACTAGTATTCAAATACTTCTAATGGTTTTACATATTGGTCATATGCTTAAATAGGATCACAGTGGTAAAATATCTAGGAGAAGAAAATTTTATACTAAATTTCCAGTTGGATTATTTCAATGGACATGTTTGAAGAGAATCAAATTTGTATAATATCTTGTTCAGTTACAGCCCTAATCAAGTCTGCAAATCATGCCTTTCTACAATGTAAGATACATGATTAAGGGTCCATTTTGTTGTTAATTTCCATTAGCATTGATGAGAGCTGAGCACATGGATCAGAGGCAGAATAGACTCCTTAAGAACTAAGAATCATTAAATACATTACAGAGATTTTTAAAATGTCTAGAGTTCGATAGCACTTTCTTCAAGATCCTCATAAGCAGAATACTGAAAGGTGTTAGCAATTCAATCAATGGAAGGCACCCCTTTTCTCTAACCCAGCACTGAGAACAATTGCTCCTGAATGACAAAGTGGGACTCTCTTCTGAAAATGCTATAATTTGGTGGTACCCAAAGCTCTTCTGCAAACACTGCCAACTACTTGTAGTCGCTGAAGATTTTATAGCACTAGAAAAATAAATGAACATGAGTACCACATTGCTGTCCACTAACTTGTGCATGGCTCTGTCTCAGTTCTGCTGGTAGATTGAGAAACTTGCCAGTGCTGCCTCCTGTTTTCCATTATAGAAACAATTTGCTGGATCTCTTTATAGTAGCGAGGAGAAAGATGTTTTCTTTGTAGGTTTCCTATCTACTAAGAATCCTTCACTTTTGTACTATAGCTTCTACCTAGCTAATACCTATTAAGTAAATTTTTAAAACAAACAATTGCAATACTGTCTATTTATTTCTCCCTAATTCTGCTTTCTGTGAAACATCATGATGAGTATCTATGGAGCTAAGATGCGGAAGTGGTCACAGCAGTTTCCATTCACATATTTATTTTACCAAAAACTATTCTGAAAGTCTAATTATGTGCAAGGCTAAAGATATCTTTTACTTTAAAACTTCCCGTGTTCACATACAGAAAGATATTTTTTGCCAAGATGGGTTAGGAATGGCATTAATAGCAAATAAAAACCGAAATTAAGGAAGAAAGAGTAAATAAATTTTTAATCATATAAAATTTAATACTTATGTTAAGGAACAAAATATTAAAAGTCGTTTTATACAGTGTGAATTTATATCAGAGCTGGATTGAAAGTTGGGAAGCTTTGAGTGATATGATAATCATGTTTTCCCTCTTCAGTTGTACAAGGGGATTGAAATTTATATACTCAATAACTAGAAAAGAATCATAAAGGATCAGACTGGAGGAAGCTGTCTCCCTCCATTTTTTGCTGTCATTCCCACAGTGATTTTAATATTTTTCCTATGTCTTTGCTGATTTCTTCTGCCAAACATTGTTTTCAAATGCAGACTGTTTTGAAATGAGTACTATAACCTGCATGTTTCTTAGCATATACACACATTTTCCAGGTACTACAAGGAAATCCTGAACAACAAAACATGAGAACATAGAATGGCCAAGTCTTCTGCCAGTTCTAAACTTTACTAAACAGACATATGTTAAGTCTTACATTTAAACTAATTTTATCACTTAACTCAAGGTTCATATCTTTCTGAAACATAAAGGAAAAGAGAATCTTTCACAAACAAAACTAACATCACATTTTCTTTGTGGTTTTCAAAGGTTTTGGGCAAAATCCCAGGAACACTTACGGATTTTATGCATTTAATTCATGTTAAACTGGACTAGTAATTTATATAGTATGCATGAGGTTATTTTTTCATCTGAATAGTGACTAGAAATATTGTTCATTTATTGAATTCTTTGTAGAAAGTGGTGTGTGCATCACGTGGAAACAGTAAGGTAGCTACAATGTGTCCTGTAAATAGTTTCAATACCTTATGAAAAAACTATAAAACTTAAGAATAACTGGCCTTTTCTTGGATCAGATAAGCGATCTGATAAATGTTTCTTTTTGTTCGATGATTATAGCATAATTGAAAGAGAAACAAGTCAGTGAGTGGCTCTAGCTTTGCAAGCCATTTCTGCAGTTATGTATAAACTACTGTAGGCATCTCTTTCTCTTGTCTTTATTACAATGAAGTATAGTCAGGCACATTATGATATTTATCTCCTTAAAATTGGTTTTAAAAATAAATTTTTATAACCATTTTAATTAGCAAAATATCTATTTGGAGTCAGTTACTTTATCAATAAACCCCAGTTGGGGCACTTACATGAAACCAAAATATTCTGTTTCACTTTTAATGACTATTACAAATGATTTAGGAGAAACATACAATACATCTTCTATTACCTATTACTTACAATTATAAAATGACAATGTCTCGATTCTATTGTAAACTATGTATATTTATTTTGTGAAATACAGATATTTTCTTCATCTGATGAATGAATGAAAAACATATGTGAAAATTTTAACGGCTTTAAACAATATCAAGCCTTTGGAGGTTGTGATTCCTATATATTTTTTACAAGCCACCATTTTCCTATGTGTCTGTCACAAAGCTAGCAATTTTTTTTTCAAGTTAAGTAAACTTTGGGCATCTGCACTATGAAACATTTGTCACATATTTTTCCTTGGAATGCTGTCTTTCTTCAAGCCCCTTCACAGAGTAATGTTAACCACATATGATATTCAAGTGATTTACCACTCTTAGTCACACATACTTCACAGCGTTTTTGCTAGCAGAAATATATTGAATTACCCACGTGCTTTGATGAGTCTTCATTGTAATACCCGCTAAATAATTGACTTGTGCTGTCATGCAATCTGTGCTGATCAATTTTTCGCTGAATAAACAAATTTCACTATAGAAAAACTCAGTCCTAAACAACATTTGTAATTATACCCTAAATAACTAGCAAACCCTTTGAAGTAAAATGCCAAGTACTTGTTAATATCTTGTGCAATAATTCATTATGTAAGCCATTATTACATATATTACAGAGCAAGAGGTTTATCCTCCTAGCTGTGACGCTAATAAAACTATCTGAATATTTGTAAAATGTCACAATTTTAGGGATATGAGCCAGTTTAAAGTACTATCAGTGCCACAGGTAATTTAGGATCAAAATTTCTGTGAACGAATGACTAATTGGAAAAGGGGATTGGCCAAATTTGAAAAGCTGTTTATTAGAAAGAAATGCTGTCTTTTAAGATTCTGTTATATATTGAACCACTGATCAACTTCTTACATAAATAATAAGCACTTATTAAAACCAAGTTTCTATGATTCTGTATAATCAATCAACACAAAAACTATTAAGAAACGAGTAGGCCATGACTGCGCTGTCATTTCAGTGCAGCTGCTCATGATCTTGATGGTCTTGTCTTCCCTAATTCAAAGGGGCGGGGGAATTAACTTGCTGGTTTCTGTGTGTATAGCAATCCCCCCTCCCTACTTCAGACTTTTGGAGGTACCCAAATGAAAAGGCTTTATACCACTGCCCTGACTAAATTCTATTACTATTTAAGCCTATGCAATAAATTTGTATTTTCTTTCTGATAAGGCAGATATTTCAACCTTTTTCATAGCAATAAGCTAAGCGTTAGCGTTAACTACATTTCAGTTTATTAAATCTATGTTTTTAATTTATATGTACATTTAAAACAATTCTTGAAATACTGAATCATTTGAACATTTGGCAGTGAGGCTGTGGTAATGAAAAATGCAGGAGGGTTTTAAGAAGTTAGACTTGGCAGTCGTGATTTTTAGTAACGTTCACTTGCATTGAAGGTACTTAATTGTTTTACACAATGTCTGAACTTCGGTAATATTTCTCTCTGGGCTACTTTCCTTTCTCGTTGAAAAACATAAACACTGGAGTGACATTGTGTTAACATTAAGAGAAAAATCTATGCTGCCCAGAATCTTCATAAAAAACTGAAAAGATGTCAGTACAGTTAGAGGGCAGAAGAGTGAAATTTAAGGAAAAAAAATACGGTTGCAGGAAAACTCTAGAGGTTATCTTTCTGTTTCATCCTGCTGGCTTTAGGCAAACTTTACCTAAACTATTGTAGGCAGATGGGTATCTGGACTGTTTTAAAAGATCTTGAGGGAAGCAATTCCATAATCTCTTAATATCCTTCCTTATATCTAATCTTTTTGCTCATTTAATTTAGTTTATCTTCAACAGACATGGATAATGTTACCCTTTATAATATAATTCATCATAACCTTGATAATTAAGATATTATTTATATATGAAAGAATTTCCTCAGACAGAAAAAATTATAATTTTAAGTAGAGACTTTAACATTAATTGTCAATGTAAAAGAAACATAAATTTACGAATTTTTAGACCAAATAGAATGAAAGATAAAATCCGGTTTTCAATGAGAAGATAATGCTCTTTTCGGAAGGGTCTCTAACTTTTTCTGTTGGAAAAAAGTTCTGCTTCCAAACATGGATAGAATCTTTGAACGAAAGTTCTGAGACGTGTAAATTCTTTCAGCGCTTTCATATGTGTTTAGTACCGATTATGCTGCAGGTTAGTAACAAATTCACAACTTCACTGACACTTTGTCACTCTTCTAATTATTGTAAGTAGATAAAGGTAAACCAAACAATATTAATTCATTTTTTAAAAGTTACAAATTGAAGAACTTTATGCTTTTATCTTTCCCAATTTTTTTCTGCAATTTTAACAAAGACACACTAATTTTGCAATTTTAAACATGAATATAAAGACATGTAAAAATTATAATTAATTATATGCAAATTAGTATGGTCCTTTTCTAAGCAGTTAAGCTAACAGACTTGCATTTTTTTCTCGGTTATAATAGAATTCTTTATTTGAAACTGTCACGTCCCATTTCTTTTGCGTTGGGTCAGCCAGACAATGTAAATGAGCAAAACTGTATGGATGGAAAAAAATCAACCACTGAAAATACAATCCAAATCCTTTTTTTATAGTATAATACTATACAAACGAAACATAATATTTTGTTTCACTTTTAGCTAAAATGGAAGCAAGTACATAAAAAGTTAGATATGATTTACGACTTCAATTACCATTTATATTTCATTAATTACTAATCTGGTTTGGACACAAAACATGTTTTACTTTCTTCTGTTGTATCAGTATTGGGTTTTGTGTATTCTGTTGAAATGCATCTTTTAATTTTAAGCAATGCTTAGTTTGCTTCAGCTTACAATGGAAAACAGATTTTCTCAAATATAGGTACTTCCCAACATGTATAAATATTTTGCATAAGAGTTTGTGTAATTTGTTGAATTCTGGTTTTCTGTATCATCGTATTTAGAGTTTTGGATTATATTGCATGGTTTCCCAGCAGCAACTCATTTGCGGTTCTTCATGCACACTACTTTTTTTTGGTTTAAGAATTTGGTCTTTAAATACAGAATTTGTGAAATGTGTTCAGTCCATATCTTTTGTGTTTGTAGAACCGTCTTAGCATAGGAAAATGAGCCAAATGTGTTGTGCCATTTAAATTTCCCAAAGACAAAGTTTCTCTGAGAGTGAGTTATTCAAATCATAAATTTGTGTAATTAGTGCAAAAATTGTTGCAAAGACATTTAAACAATTCTGATGGTTAAAATACCAACCAAAAAAAAAAAAAAGCTGTATTTTTGATTGGGTTTTTGCTGGTGACAGGTGATAAGTTACTTGAATTGCAAACACTACTTTTAGTCCTTTATGGGTATGTATGAAGATATGTGTGTGTATGCATATACAAATATGTCTTCAGCACCATGCATATCAAAACTATGAATCTCTGTGTAGTACAGCAGACTAATAACTGGGTTTCCAAATCAAGCAAAGCATCAAAGTATCAGTGGTTCAAATTATAGGAGCATAACCAGCAGAAATTCTTCATTATTTTCTTCCTGATCTGTTCTGTTGCTTACATTTTAGCTCAAAGAGATGCCTCATGAATGCTACTGTGAACACATATGAAGTCTCTGTTGTCTGTCCTAATAAGACATTGCTGCCTTAGATTTAAGTTTCATACTACTGCAGGAGCAATGCTCTTATTCATGCTCATCAATTAAATTATTACGTTCGACTCTTCAGGATTTTTCTCACAAAATGAATAATGTTCTGAACTGTGCCTGTCTTAGTACCAATGCATTAAAGTCCTTTGGTCACGTCAGCATTCTCTTCTGCGGCATGAATCATATTGCTTCATAGGGGTTAGTATTTATATTTGAACTTTCATCAACTGGAATAGATCGCTCAAATGAATTTGTCCTGTGGTTCTCAAGTCTGTCTTCTACACTTTGAACTGTATTTTTAGCTACACATATATTATATTTGCAAATACTTGTTTCTGTTTGGGACTCATAATTTCTGCTACCCTCCATAGAGACTTCTTTATGAACTTATCAGCTGTAAAAGGCTTTGATGCCAGAGCCATTTTTCCAGTTAACACACATTTGCATTTTACTACACCAGCACCACTTTTTTATTTGCATTTCAAAATTAGTCCTGTTTAAATATCAGTGTTTTTTCAGTTAATTAAACATTTTACCATACATTTTTTTTCATACGTTGGTCAGAATTTTTTTTCTATAAGCAAATAAAGTAATTTTTTGACATAGACATGATACAGTGCATATTAAATACTTAGGATATTTAACATTTCCACAAATAAATATACATTCTCATTTTTCATAAAATATGGACCCTCTTTACTTGTCTTATGTTTCCTGCAGAGACATGGATATAAGAAAAATTTCCCTCAATTTTACTAGAGGAAAAATAACAGCAGGAGTACTATGATAAAAAATACCTAATACTTGGCAAGGAGAAAATGGGGGATGATGGGGACCAAGCAATTGAAGGGAACATATGCCACCTAAGAGGGTGAGCTACAACCCATTTTCAGCTCGTTGATGCTGCTTAAGAATTTCTGCATAGTTACTCAGAAGACCTGATATATGGAACTGCATGTGAAATATCTTGCCAATAGCAGAGTAGATCAAACACAAAATACCCAGACACAAACTTGGTCTGAGGACCACGGGGTGGGAATTCTGCTCTAACACACTGGTTTTTATTCCTAACAGTATTACAAGCTTTACTACCCAACTTCACTACTAGGCTTTTCTGCAAAGAGCATCTCCTAACTGAAAAGAAAATACTACTGTCTTTAGAGAGTGAATATTTTGCTTTTGTTGATGATATGCAAAAAGAATCTGCTATATACTTTCAAGAAAGTCTTGAAAATGTTTTGAATTTGTGATGATAGCAAGTATGCACACTGGCGTCTACTGACCTTGGGAATATAAACCTTTCGTGTCTTTGTAATCTCACCTGTAATATGGGAAAACAATGGTTCCTACTAATGTGACTCTTGTGGGAATTAAATGAATAAACATATGACAATTGTAGTATACCTCCCTCTCACTAAAAGAATAGACTTTATTTTTTAAAGTGGTTTTAACTTCACAGCAAAATCAAGCAGCAGTTACAGAGAGTTACAAGTATTCTCTTACTTGACACATGCATAGGCTCCCCCACTATCAATATCCCAAAGCAGAATGGTACATTTGTTACAATGCATTAATCTACACTGACAGGTCACTATCACCCAAAGTCCATGGTTGACATTAGGGTTCACTCTTGGTGTTGTGCATTTTATGGGTTTGAACAAACGTATGATGACATGTATCCACCATTATGGCATCACACAAAATAGTTTCACTGCCCTAAGCATCTGCTGTGTTCCCTTTATCTACCCCTCACTCTCCTTTAACTGCTGTTAACATCTTTACTGTTTCCAAAGTTTTGCCTTTTCCAGATAGTCATAGAGTTGGAATCAAATGATTTTGGAATCAATCTGATTTTCAGATTGACTTTTTTCCTTAGTAATGAGCCTTTACGTTTTCTCTATGTATTTTCATGGCTTTTAGCTCATTTCTTCTTAGTGTTGAAAATGTTTCATTGTCTGGATGTATTTTAGTTTTCTATTCACCTACTGAAAGATATCTTGGTTGCATCCATGTTTGGGCAGTTATGAATAAAGCTAGTATAAACTTCCATGAGCAGGTTTTTTACGTGGACTAAGTTTTCAGCTCATCTGGTTTTAATTTTAATGTAGTCCATTTAATCAATTTTTCTTTCATTCATTGTGTCTTTGGTGTTTTTTCTGAAAAGTCATTACCATATCCAAAGTCATCTAAATATTGTTCCCTGTTATCTTCTGGAATTTTTACCGTTTTGTGTTTTACATTGAGATACAAGATCTACTTTGGGTTAAGTTTTGTGAAGCATGTAAGACCTGTGTTTGGATTCAATTCTTTTGTTTTGCATGTGGGTGTCCAGTTGTTTTAGCATCATTTGTTGAAAAGATTATTTTTGTATCCATTGCATTGCCTTTGATCCTTTGTGGAAATTCAGGTGATTATATTAGTGTGAATCTACTTCCAGGCTTTCTATTCTGTCTCATTGATATATTTGTCTATTCTTTCACCAATACCACAGTCTTGCACACCGTAGCTTTATAGCAAGTCTTGAAGTAGCCATTGTCAGACCTCCTACTTTATTCTACTTAAATATCGTTTCTAGTCTTGGTCTTCTGTCTCTACGTGTGAATTGTAGAATTCAGTTTGTCAACATACACAAAATAACTTGCTGAAATTTTGTTTGGAATTGTGTGAAACTTATAAATTTTAAGTTGAAAAGAATTTGGACCTTAAGAATATTGAGTTTTCCTATCTATGAACATGGAAAATCTCTCCATTTACCTAGGTCTTCTTTGAGTTATTGTATAAGAGTTTTGTAATTTTCTTACATAGATATTGTACATGTTTTGTTAGACTTATGCCTGCCCTATCTATTTGAGGATTTTAGTAAGCAATAGCTGTTCTTGTTAAAATGATAAAAATAACATCATCATCTGAATGACTTGTTCCCATTGACCCATTTTAAGGTGGCAATACTGATTTAAATAAGCATTCTGTAGCATTGTTTCAAAACATCGGTACTCAGTGGTGAGTACCTGCATATTTGTAATCACATCTATATTTTTGTTATTCTTAAATAAATACATATATATAATTTTTAAGTTGCACAACTTGACTGTAGTTGCATAGCATAGACCAAAGCCGTACATCCTAGTTTTAAATCCAAGCTTTATTATCTACCAACCACTAAAGCTGGGGCAATTTGCTTAAACTTTTTGGCCATAAACTTCATAGCTATAAAATAATAATAATAAATTAGCTTATTGGGTTGTTAAAAATTCAACATACAAAGCAATGGCTTATACACAGTTTATAATATGTGACTATTAAATATTATACTCTTTTAGTCACTTCTTAAAATAAATTATTTCCATAAAAATAAAGTATATATAATTTCAGATATGAAAGCAATATATGTTCACCACAAAAGCTGTGCAATAATATAAGGAAACACAAAGAAATGTCCTCATGATCGGGACACATAGAGGTAACCACCATTTACATTTCAGTATCTTTATTTATATTTTAATTTTTTTATTAACGTCATTTCTTTGGTTTTATTTTACATAGTTGTGTCATATTATATTTACAATCTGGTACCCTGGAATTTTTTTTCACTTAGCGTAATGACAAGAATTTGTCCATTTGAAAAAAATATTGTTTTAAGTAGATGGGAAACATTCTACTCAATAGTTTTCTGTTTTCTAACAATCATTGGCCATTTAGATTGTGTCACAATTGTGTTACTCCAAATAACATTAATAAAAAACTTTAAACAAAGCTTATTTCCTTAGGATATGTGATAAGCAAAAATTAAAAAAAGAAGATTTTTATTACATAAACATGTACACTAATCAAACCAGTCAAATAAAAGTGAGTGTGTAGGTACACTGTAAGTTGCAAGTAGGGAGACTTGATAATGATAAAAGGAATAATTTTACATTAACTCAGTGCAGGACACTTGCACATATGACGTTATTAAACCTCCAACAGTCAGACCTCCCAGAGACTTAATAACCTATATTCAAATATGCATGCATCTTCAATTTAATGAACTGTACATGAGCATTAATATCATAAAAGAGCACATACTGTATGATTCCAGCTATATGACAATTTGGAAAAGAAAACCTTTGGAAACAGTAAACGTATTAGTGGTTGTCTATAAAATCTGTATGTTACATCCTCATAAAGAATAATGCCTATTTAAGGGAAAAGACACTCTCTTTTGTGTCTAACTTGAGGTGTTTTTAAAAGAAGTAATGTTGGATATAAGTTGAAAGAGATCCTAGATCCCCATCACAGGCTTCTCATGCTTTTTACCACCACACAGTCCTTTGATTGTCTCTGATTTCTACGGCTTCTCAAACTCAGTTCCTGTAGGATGTGTTTTCTCACAAACCAAGTTGTACTGCAGGGCAAATATGGTCTCATTTAAAATTAATCTAAGGAATTAATCATTTTATCACTGTTTCTGACCAGTATAAGATAACCAATACAATATCAATGAATGATAAAATTCTAGCCAAAGACGAAGAAACTGACGTGTTGTAACTTATGCAGAATTATGTTTAAGAAATATAAACTTTCGGCTGGGCGCGGTGGCTCACGCCTGTAATCCCAGCACTTTGGGAGGCCGAGGCGGGCGGATCACGAGGTCAAGAGATCGAGACCAACCTGGCCATGGTGAAACCCCGTCTCTACTAAAAATACAAAAATTAGCCGGGCGTGGTGGCACGCACCTGTGGTCCCAGCTACTCGGGAGGCTGAGGCGGAAGAATCACTTGAACCCAGGCGGAGGTTGCAGTGAGCCGAGATTGTGCCACTGCACTCCAGCCTGGCGACAGAATAAGACTCCATCTCAATATATATATATATATATATATATATATATATATATATATATATACTTTATTGGAATACCTGAACAATTAAAATTATTTCAAAGTACCACCTACTCATTTAGGAAAGAATAATACCTTGAACAAAACCACATATCTTGGCTTCTACTTTGATAGATAACAAATTCCCCATGTTGATTTTCTGGTAATTTAAATAAACGTTAGTTATTTATAACAGCAAATTGTAATGAAATAAATTATAATCAAAGGAAGGAAGAAAAACAAGTTAACAATTAAATTACAGTTAATACTGATTTTATAAACCTGCACATCACCGTTACAGATGTTACTTTTATGCCATTCTGTTTTAGCAAATGTACGTTTTTATTTGTATGTACAAGTGAATTTGTTAAGATTAATTTATTTTTACATAAAGAGGGTGGGTTTCTTTCGAAGGGATAGTTAAATGATGTAAACGGAAAGCGAAAAATTTTGGCTGATCATTATGATAGACATAAATTTTGGAAAATGCTAAATCCATTATTGGTTCCTAATTACCAATATCCTACAACAATGAAGACCAATCATAGAAAGCCATAGAATTATCCCAATCAAATCTGTGATTTCAATGCAATAATTCAAGAGTGATCTGTGAGCCTTTTAAGTGATTAGCATTTGGTGTTTAAACAGTAAAATTAAGGTGGAGTTCTTAATTGAAGAGTGTAGGGAAGGGACACATTGGCATTTCCAAAGCTCCAAAAATTAGGGGTTTTCTTCATCTCCTTCCAAAGAGTGAGAAGTATAACAAAATTCTTGCAAAGTAGGCCGTATACAAAGCACCAACATTTAACCTAAATACATTTATCTCTGAGTACATCAAGTTCTTAATTGCCAAGCATATATTACCAAACTGATATTGAAGATAAATGAATATTTTATGTGCAGTCTCCAAAGGGATAAGAATTAAAAATTAAATTAAAGGCACTTGCCAATGCTTTGATTTGCCCGTTAAAAAAGTAAACACAAATATTTGATGCTGACTATATTTTAAATTCTTCAGATCTAACTCAGTCAATCTCAGCAGCAGTAATTTGTAACTAAATAGGATTTGCTTGACTCTTACAGAGATAGAATGCTGACGACACCACCACCACAATGGCAACTGTTTTTTACTTATTATTTTACTTTCACTTCTCTGTCATTGGGAGTGCTGTTGGGGTGCAAGAATAAGGAATACTTTTTGAATATTTATTATGTGCCTTGCATTCTGCTAAGTACTTCACATATATTAGTAGGTACTATAATCATTCCCATTTTATAGGACAAAAACCTGAGGCACCAACAGATTAAGTGATTTGTGCAGGATCACACAGCTAATAATAAGTCACAGTCTAGAGATGAAACCCTTCCTTATAATATTGACACAATACTGCATTACAGTAAAGCCTTAAAGCACATAATATCTTTTCATGTCAAGTAGATTGACAATTTTTTGACTCATTTCTGATTAGTTTGGAATATGTAATCACACACCCAACAATATTTTTATAGCCCAAAGATAAAATGAAGATTAGATTTAATTATATAAAGGCCCTTTAAAAATTACTTCCACAAAAGAGAAAAACTAATTTTTCTTTTGTAACATCAATGACAACGCTAAAAAATAACAGGTTATACTACTTTGTTTAATTCCCCTTTATGGGAAATTAAATCGTGTTGTGCTAAATCCATATAACGTAAGGGTGTTATCCATGGGTTGCTTTGAATTTTCTTTAAATTCCTTCCACAGTACTGTATTTATCCCAAGTAAGTAAATCCCTTTAAACCCCTATTTTGTGGCTATCTGCCATGTGCTTTTATTACCTAGAGGGTAAACCTAATGTTTAACTGTGTTCTTCTATTTGCCTTAAATAAAGGAAAACCCTAATATGTCAATTACGGCCAGTTCTCAATTATCTGCTGTCATGGGACAAAGACCACAATAGCAAAGAAAATTTAAATCCATGAATAATTAGAACGTCTAATTTTGCCATTATTTTTATTCTTTTCTGTAACAAATCTTTCTTGTCTGAACTGAAAATAGGTAGAAAAAATAGACTCGATCAAATATTATGTTTTTTTAAAATGTCTCTGATACAGACTAGTGAAAAAGCTAATTGAGAGAGAAATTTATCCAAAAGCATCCAAAAATTGACTGAGCAAGGTAATCTGTATTTAAAAACTCCCATTATTCATTCATTATATAAGAGATTTTCAGGTTAATGTGGGGGTATATGAATTTTTCTGAGAAAGAAGCCATACCCTCAAATTTGAAAAGTTTTAGATTTATGTATTTCTTTTTTCAGGTTTGATCAGCTCACCAGTCACTGGGCTGACACCACCCCATATTCCAGTGATATTAGCACCTCCATTGACATCTGGCAGGATGCCTTCTGTCAGGAGCCTTAGAGCCAATCAGAGTTGATGATATTGTATTAATGGTTCCGTAATAAAATGAAAAAGATGGCCTTCATTCTGATGAAAGCTGTAAAGTAGCTATTGTGCTTGTTTGGTATTGCAAGGCCCAAATGTATTATTTATGCAATTTTTCTTTTGAAAGAAAAACTGAAAGAGCAGATTTCATTTTATAGCATTCAGTCAATGCTATTGTCTCATGAATGTGAACATTTCTGCATTTTATTTCCTCAGGGTGTAGAAGGCATTTTTTAGAGATCATCTAAGTGGGGATTTAAAAATTTTAAAACTGCTTTTAAAATAGGTAGGCCCTAATGACTGAATCTATTGTTCACACTGGTAGATAAGTTAAATCAACACTTGCCACGTGAGAACTTGCACTTAGTTGGAGTTATAATTTCCAAGGTCTTAGCTAGTCATTAAGACTTTCTGCTTGTGTGTTTTAAATAAAGAGAAAAAAGTCAGCAATTTTATCAGAAAGTAACTTATCAGGAACAAATGCACAAAACAATAAAATACATTTTTAAAATACTAAATCTATTTTGTCTAAGTACTTCATTTTGTACTTTTTATATAGGAGTTTCAGTCTGCAAAAACATTGATTATACCAAAGGAAAGTATAAAGAAAATAATCCACTTGGAAAAAATCAAAAGCAAAACCAAATTTTAATGAAAAAGCAGATTTAACATAATAACATGATATAATAACATTCTTGCTATTTCAAGTATCCAGTATCTTATTTGAAACTTCATATAAAATACAAAATTAGTACAGGTTGAGTAGCCATTGTCCAAAATGCTTGTGACCAAAAATGTTTCAAATTTTGGTATTTCTTTGGATTGTGGAATATTTGCATATATACAAAATTCAAGTCTAAACATGTGTATGTTTCATAGACACCTTATATCCTAAAGGAATTATATACAACATTTTAAATAGTGTGCATAGAACAAATCTTAAGTACTTATGAGTAGAATTTCTACTTCTGGCATCATGTTGACACATAAAATTTCAGAGTTTGCATTTTTGGATAAGGGATGCTCACCCGTATTAATAAAGTAGGCAAAATTGCAGAGCTAGTCAAAGATCAGTGGTTGCCAGGAGTTAGGAGGTAGAAAGGGATGAATAGGCAGAGGATTTTTAGGTCGTTGAAACTACTCTGTATGATACTACAATGGTGAGTAACTGTTATTATGCATTTGTCTAAACCCATAGAATGTATAACACCAAGCATGAACCCTAATGTAAACTCTCAACTTTGGGCGACAATGACCTGTCAATGTATGCATTTGTCTAAACCCATAGAATGTATAACAGTAGGTGTGAACCCTAATGTAAACTCTCAACTTTGGGTGACAATGACCTGTCAATGTAGGTTCATGCAATGTAATCAATGAGCATGTGTGGGGGTGAGGGTTAAATGGGAAATCTGTAACTTCTCAATTTTTCTGTGAAGCTAAAACTGCTCTAAAGAAAGACTTAAAAAAATATAGACACAGCTACATCTTCATTCTTGGCCAGTGATCTTGCTTCTTATTTTACTTAGAAAATAGGAGTGAAGAAGATAATTTTACTGTGTTCCCTCTACCACATTTACCCACTGTTGTTGTCTGAATATTTGTGTCTTCCCAAAATTCATACGTTGAAACCTGATCCCCACTATGATTATATTAGCAGATGGAGCCTCTAGAAGGTGATTAGAAGCCCTTATGAATGGGATTAATGTCCATAAAAGAGGCCTGGGAAAGTTTATTTGTCCCTTCTGCCCTTTGAGGACACATAAAGGGTACCATATATGAGAAACAGGCCCTCCTCAGACACCACATTTTCCTGTAACTTGATCTTGGACTTCTCAGTCTCCAGAACTATGAGCAACAAAACTAAGGTTTTTTGTTTTGACGGTCTTAACAGACTAAGACATTCTCCTACCTGCCTCGGTGTCTGTCTACTTTGTTTTCTCACCTCTTACAAGAACAAACTATTTAGTGCTCCTAGCTAAGAACAATCTCTTCTTGTGCAGTAAATGTTATGCCTTCTTGCCTACTCAACACCATCACTCTAAAAATTATCCCTTCTATTGCCTGTATCAATTACATTTTTTCTTTCTACAAGCCATTATTCCTCCCATTAAAAAAACAAACAAAACAATCTTTCTTGATCTCCTTTGCCCTCTGGCTATCACCCCTCTCTTTTCTTCTATTTATATTTGAAATTAATCAGAAGAGTCATCTATAAATAACCAGTCTCCAGTTCCTCTAGCACAAGTTTCTCTTGAATCCATTCCATTTTTTGGATACTCATTACTCCACCAGAAGTGTCCTTTTCTTTGTCAATAATGAGTGCCATCTTTCTAAATTCAATGCTAAATCTTCAGTCCTCTTCTTATTTGATTAGTTGGCAACACTTGACACAATTGAACCTTAAAAATTTCTACTTTTTGAATTTTTTTCCCTCTTACCTAAGGATTGTTCTTTTCAATTTCCTTTTCTGATTCGCCCTCACTTCATAACATTGGTGTCTCAGAGCTTCTATCTTTTCTCCTTCATACTTCAGTCCTTGTATCTTTTCTTCTGTCTGGATTCATTCCCTTCTTTGTATCTAGTATTGTGCTTTTTGCAGTTTTATTCTCTCTCTTTTTGGGTTGAGACGGGGTCTCACTATGTTGCCCAGGCTAGCTTGAACTCTTGAGCTAAAGTGATTCTCCTGCCTCAGCTGCTGGAGTAGTTGGAATTATACGTATCACGGTTTTAAGTGACATTTATAACCTGTAACCTTCTAGCCTCAACTTAGACCCTATGTTCAAAGTTAAATATACAAGTATTATTTGAAATCTACATTTAGATGGGAATTAGTTACCTCTCAAACTTAGCATGTGCACAACCACTGAAACCAATTCCCTCTAGTCTTTACCATCTCAGAGAATGGCAACATCATTCTTCTACTCATTTAACCCTAAAGCCTTCTACTCATTTGTAGACATCCATCAAGCAACCTATTAGCAAATACTAACACTTGACCTTTAGAAGATATTCAGAATCTGACGACAATCACAACGCTTTCATCACTACTACCTTAATCAAAACCAGTATCATGTCTCACTTGGAATATTGCAATAGTTTCATCTCCAACCTTTTATCTCCATTTCTTATTCTTCTTAAGTCTATTTTTAAGAAATTACCCAGGGGCCAGGAGCGGTGGCTCAAGCCTGTAATCCCAGCACTTTGGGCGGCCGAGGCTGGTGGATCACGAGGTCAAGAGATCGAGACCATCCTGGTCAACATGGTGAAACCCTGTCTCTACTAAAAATACAAAAAATTAGCTGGGCACGGTGGCGCGTGCCTGTAGTCCCAGCTACTCAGGAGGCTGAGGCAGGAGAATTGCCTGAACCCAGGAGGCGGAGGTTGCAGTGAGCCGAGATTGCGCCATTGCACTCCAGTCTGGGTAACAAAAAAGTTTGAGCAAAACTCCGTCTCAAAAAAAAAAAAAAAGAAAAAGAAAAGAAAAGAAAAGAAAGGAATGACTGTGTAACAAGTGTCCTTAAAGCCCTCCAGTATCCTCCTATATTGCTTGGCCTACGCAGTGTCACTTCATTGCCTTCTTATTCTCGGGTGTTGCTACTCTCCCGCTTATTCACTTTGCGCCAACCATCCTGTCCTCAAGCTTGTTTCTTGAACACAAAAAGCATTCTCTGCTTCAGAGTATTTTCATAGAGCATTCTCTTCAGTGGTGGAAAGGTAAATTTACATTTTGAAGTTCCTCCACATGTCTCCCTAATCCTTGCCTCTTCCTTTTTTTCCTCACAGTTATGTTCTAAGTGTTTTGAGGAGCATTTGCTTACATGGTATTGGGTTCAATGCACAGGGTGTGCACCTTGTTCTGGTGTCATCACCACCCACTTAGCATCTGCTAACAGGGTCATTCTTGCTTTTTGTTTTTTGAAATGGAGTCTCGCTCTGTTGCCCAGGCTGGAGTGCAGTGGCACAATCTCAGCTTACTGCCGCCTCTGCCTCCCAGGTTCAGGTGATTCTCCTGCCACAGCCACCTGAGTAGCTGGGACTGCAAGCAGGTGCCATCATGCCTGGCTAATTTTTGTATTTTTAGTAGAGACAGGGTTTCACCATATTGGCCAGGCTGGTCTTGAACTCCTGACCTCATGATCTATCTGCCTTGGCCTCACAAAGTGCTGGGATTATAGGTGTGAACCACCGCACCCAGCCACCATTCTTATCTAATCTTCCTTCATGAACATTTGCAGATCACTCACTCTCACATTTTCTTTATTCAGTCCACAATACCACCTCAGGAATGCCACCTCAGCTCTTCAGGTCACATCTGCACTGTTCTGGTCTCCTGGTAAACCTTCTACTGCCTCAGTACTCCTCTACGCTGCAGAAAAGTCTTGTTAAGGCCATTTTAGGTCTTTCTGCCCAGATAAAGCACGTGATGCATTCTACCACTCCTGCCCTACTCTAGGAGTGGAGACACCTAGGGATCTTGTGAACTCCATCTCTTCCTTGGGCACAGGGAACTCAGCACAGATTATTTTTGATTTAATTCTTTTCCTTTCCAGGGATTCATTTTGGGTAGAGGAAACAGAAAAGTGTTATTTCTCAGGAACCCAGCAGTGCTCACGTTCCCTTCCCCATCTTCGCTTTTTCTCATCACCTACCCATTTGTGGAATACTTTTCTGCTGGAGACTAGAGAAAGCTTTTTTTCTTACTGCACATTTTTCCTTAGCTTCTGTCTGTGCAAAATTTCTGGATTTGAACCATAAAACTACTAATAGATTTGCCTTTGTTGTCTTTGTTTTGCTGTACCATCTCTCCCTGGTGGCAGAAAGCAGGTAATACTCTAGATCCTCTTTGAAAGCGGAAGATAGTAGTAAGATACAGAAAGTAAAGAAAAAGACTCTTCAATTTATATGCAAAATATTATCCTTCTACATAGAATTTATAATCTATTTGGAAGCAAATATAAGATACTCTAGCATAATATTTATCCTGGGAATTATGTATTCTAGGTTTGATATATCTTAATTTATGATGCGATGAGTTAATGTAGAGCTGGAGGCTTCTTGAGTTTCAGATTGAGGGGACTTTATTGCAAAGAATCATTAAATCACTTTGAATATTATATGCATATTTAAATTATCTATATATTGTGCAAATATACTGTACTGTATTACATATATGCTATAAATTACTATGTGTATAGCATTTCATATGGATATAGAGTTAAATACCCCAAATATTCTCCTGTCTGCTTTAGCTTTTATAAACTTTAAGAAATCTACAGCCATAATTACTTTAAAACAACTCTTCTTCTTTTTTCATATTAGACTGGTGAGCAGAAAAGGATTACCAAGTACTTCATATCTAGCATCCTCTCCAGAAAGACGAAGTGGCCTGGTGGGGCTTTGCTGATACTTGCTTATAAAGTTGTTATCCCCCTCCTCCTCTTCCTCAATCTTCTCTTCTTCCTTCTCTTTATTGAAGACTAATTACAATGGTCTCCTCTGTAGTCATTTCCACCATCATCTAAACAGAGCATTCCCTTAAAAGCCTACTTGTGTTTCCTTATATTCTACAAAGCAGTCAGCCCTCCGGTCCCAACTTCTGGGAATTTAAACCTTGTAGCTGCTATCACCTCCAACCTCAAATTCTGAATTATAAAAAATGGTGTTTTTCCTGTAAAAAACATTGAACATTTATAACGTTGAAGGGTTTCCTTTCAACTGAGCTCCAAGGGAAGTCTGAAATGCATGAGAGAATCTGGTACAGACAGAGAGATATTTCAGGTAAGATTATGCCAAACTTAACCGGTTTAAAAAACCTTGGAGGAGACTGGTGTCACTGGTGTAGCTGGCGCCACCTGGGCACTATTTTGAAAATTGGTATGATGTGACTCCTATCAGAACTTCCATGTCAGAAGGGTTTTCACTTTGGAATTAGCTTCTCCAGTGTCTAGATGACACATGGCCCCCAACAGCTATAGTGTCAATCTCTTGGATTCTAATGTCACCTGGTAGATGATGTGCTGCAGGTGGAGAGCACAGCATGTTTCTACTTTGTGCACGTTGTTTTACACTCTTTGATTTGACGATAGATACATTTTTTTTTAAATTTTAGAGTGTTTCCCTTGTTTTCTTCCTTTACTATTTTTGCCACTTATAATGTGTGAAAAAAAATTCAAAGGAAAAGTCTTCATTTTTTTTTCCCCATAACCCTATTTGCTGTAAAGAATTTAAATATTCCCTTCTCTTCATTTACATGCTCATTCTACAAACACTTGTTAGGTATTTATTATATGTCAGGTTCTGTTGAGGACATAATTTCTACCCCATGTAAGTTATACTCTGAACAACATCAACAGTCAAGTAAATAAATATTTAAGGGCTGGGTGCAGTGGCTCATGCCTGTAATCCCAGCACTTTGGTAGATCAAGGTGGGTTGATTGCTTGAGCCTAGGAGTTTGAGACCAGCCTGGGCAACATGGGGAAGCCCTGTCAACCCTGTCCTTACAAAAAAATAGAAAAAAAAAGTGTCTGGGTGTGGTGGGACATGACTGTAGTTACAGATACTCAAGAGGCTGAGGTGGGAGAATTGCTTGAGCCTTTGAATTCAAAGCGGCAGTGAGCTGTGAGCATGCCATTGCACTCCAGACTGAGTGACAGAGCAAAACTCTCTTTCAAAAAAAAAAAAAAAAAAAACGCTCATGAAAATAAATATTTTAAAATTATTTCAGTGATTGTCTTAGTCCATTCAGATTGCTAAGACAAAATGTCATGAACTGGGTGGCTTATAAACAATTGACATTTATTTCTCATAGTTCTGGAGTCTGGGAAGTCCAAGATCAACGTACTGGCAGATTTGGTGTCTCTTGTGGGAGATGGTTCATAGGCCATCTTTCTGGTTCATAGATGGTATCTTTTTGCTGTGCCCTCACATGGCAGAAGGGGCAAACGAGCTTCCTTGGGCCTTTTTTATGAGGGTACTAATTCCATTCATGAGGGCTCTGCCCTCATGTTTTAATTACCTCCCAACGTTTCTACCTTCATGTAACATTACATTGAGGGTTGGGATTTCAACTGTGAATATTAGGAGGACATGAACATTCAGGCCGTAGCAGGGCTGTGAGAGAAACATGTTCATATTTAAAGGAAATATAACCATCAATTTTACTCAGGGGTAGGCTTTAAAGAAGAGACCATCCTTAGACCTTGTAAACAAGCACTTCTGTGAATACATTTCTATTATTAGAAATGTATTCAAATTTTTAATCTTACTCTGAAGTGTATTAGAATTTGAAGAATTTATATAAACAGACTTCTGTCCATAATTAATGTGTTGCTTCAGAAGAGTTACTTGAAGAGTTTTGATCTCATAGTTGTATTCATAGTAGGTACCTATGTGGTCTAAGCAACTGTGGGCTATTTATTCCAAGTTAATTCCTGAATTAGAACTAGGAATGATTGCACCAGTCATCTTTACCTGATAATCATTGGTAAAGCATTTCTGCTACCTAAGGTAAGTTTTCCAAAAGCGCTTGTAATTTCTCTAGATCCCAGCCTGAGATTAAGAAGGAGAAGCCCAGTCTTGCCTAGAACTTGATTTAAATAAAACCTTTCAAGAATATCTACTGGAGTTTAAGAAACAATGTTGATTTATGCAGAATTATACGGATAGAGAAGATAACATTTCTTTGGTAAACTTAGCATAAGCCACCTATAGGCTCTCAAATATTATCCACATGCTATGGTCATTTCTTCAATTAAGTGGAAAAGAGAGCCATTAGATTGTATGAAAAATATTTGTTCATCCCCAACTGAATGCTGCGAGAGGAGTAAGGAGAGAAAGTAGTATCAGAATGCATCCTAGAGTCTACAGTGCTCAGTCCATGTTGTTAGGCATTTGAGGTTTACACAGAGCAGCAGTGTGCTGCAGCAGTCACATTCCAAAGTGATTTTTCTGCAATCAGAGTTTCATTCATTACCCAATTTTCATGCAACTCCCCTGGCATTTGAAATATGTTTCAAGGTAGACTCCCCAAGGGCTTTTCCCCTCCCATAATAACTGATCTGCAGTGTCCAAAGATAGATCTAAATATCTTTGGTGCAAATTACTTGAGGCCTGCAGAGCATGATTCTCTGTCATCTTCATCACATTTCACACCTACAGAACTGATAACAGATTAATATCTAGGCTGAAGATATTTCATCAGCGTCTCTGGCTAAGGCACCTTGCATTATTTTATCTGGGGGCACCAATAAAAGGAGGAGGGGGCCCAGAAAGAAAAAATTTATTTGCACTCAGAGAGGAGAAAAAAAAGAAGAATTTCCTCTGCTATTATGAGAAAGGCGACAAAGCGGGTCCTGGCAAAGTTCTCTGCTCCGATTATGTATACACTTTTATTCAATCATTGTATCGCTCCGTGTCTGACATTTGGTCAATAGTGCAATCTACCACCGATCAGAATAAAACAGCCACCCCAGAGCACCTTGGAATTTCATTAGTTTCCTTTCAATGTAGTCCTTATAACT
Source organism: Saguinus oedipus (assembly GCA_031835075.1). Classification (NCBI taxonomy): domain Eukaryota; kingdom Metazoa; phylum Chordata; class Mammalia; order Primates; family Cebidae; genus Saguinus; species Saguinus oedipus. The sequence goes on along the minus strand of CM063177.1, from coordinate 5,054,538 downwards.
AGATGTTTATTTGGAAACACAAATTTAAAGTTCAATTCTGTGCCCTGTCAATATTAGTAAAAAGTCAAGGATCCTAGACATTACTGTAAACTGGGTGGTTTTCTTATTCATTTATTTATTTTTAAAGAAGAGTTGAGGGAGGGACAGTAGAGAATAAAAACAGTTATTAAAATTAGAACTTAAAATAAAAAAGGATTGAAAGCCAATTTTACTTACATGGAAGATATATTTCTCCAATGATAAGTGCAAAATTCAAAAGTACCCAGAAAATATTTTTACAAGTGTCTTGAGTCTTTGTGTATTATAAAAAATGCGAAGGTGAAGATTGGTGGGAAAATAGTGCTATCAACACAAAATATTGTTAATTACAAGGAGGGAGCACAATGAGATCCAAGGAAATGGATTTGGTTTCGGTTTTGTCCAAACATAGATGTGAATAGTGGGCCAACCACATATTAGCTGTCAGCTTTGACATCACTTTTGTCTCATCCTCAATTTTTTCATCTGAAAATGGGGGTAGTGACACCAATATTGAGCTGGGCAAGAGATGAAATATATAGTAGCATATATTGAAAGCAGGTCATATGATAAGTCCTTTATATTCAATTCCTCTCCCTCGTTTTCACAATAATCAGAATAAAAATTAGCTGAGGATCCTATTACTTTAAAATGATTTTATTCTGCTTCATATATTTTGTTCCTCAATTATAGATTTGTTTATTCAACATCTATTTTGTTTTGTTGTCTCCTTCCTTCCTTCCTTCCTTCCTTCCTTCCTTCCTTCCTTCCTTCCTTCCTTCCTTCCTTCCTTCCTTCCTTCCTTCCTCTCCCTCTCTCTTTCTTCTTCTTCTTTTTTTTCTGAGACAGAGTCTTGCCCTGTCATCCAGGCAGGAGTGCAGTGGCACATCTCCGCTCACCGCAACCTCCACCTTCCAGGTTCAAGCGATTCCTCTGCCTCAGCCTTCTGAGTAGCTGGAATTAAACACACGACATGTTGACTAATTTTTGTATTTTTAGTAGAGATGGATTTTTACTATGTTGGCCAGGCTGGTCTTGAACTGCTGACCTCAAGTGATCTGCCCGTGTTAGCATCCCAAAGTGTTGGGATTACAGGTGTGAGCAACAGCAGCTGGCCAAGATCTATTTTGTATCAAATGAATTGACGTGTTCAGGCTATATAGGAACGAATGAATGAATCAGTTAAAGATCAATAAGAACTAATATTCTCATAAGACTAAGATGCTGAAAATATTTATAGTAACACCTTTTTAGGAAAAGAAATTTGTTCAGTTATTATAAGATTATCTTTAACTGGGCTAATACTGGTTTCGTATTTTAACAGTGTGCTAAAAGGATATTATCAAGGCATTATTGCTATGTCACATACAGATTTAAAATGCTATCTGCTTTTGAGATAAAATGAAGTTGCAATAAACTCATAAAAGACACCAAAATGCCTGGTGTCATTGTGAGACTGACAACTTAAAGTTTTTGAAAATAATACATTTTATTGCATCATAACACATTTTAACCCCTTTCCATTTATACTATCAACTGACAGTACCATTCATCTTTTTTCTCTGTGCTTTTTTTTGTTTTATTTTGTTTAGGAACTTTGGAACCATTTTCTAAAAATTACTGTGTGTAAAAATAAATGCAGGGCTGGGCACGGTGGCTCATGCCTGTAATCCCAGCATTTTGGGAGCCCAAGGCTGGTGGATCACCAGAGGCCAGTAGTTTGAGACCAGCTTGGTCAACAATGTGAAACTGTGTCTATACTAAAGACACAAAAATTAGCCAGGCATAGTGGTGGGCATCTGTAATCCTAGCTACTTGACAGGCTGAGGCAGGAGAATCACTTGAACTGAGGAGCCAGAGGTTGCAGTGAGCCGAGATTGTGCCATTATACTCCAGCCTAGGCGACAGAGCAAGACTCCTTCTCAATAATAAATAAATAAATAAATAAATGCAATATTCAACTTCCCATTCATACTTTAGTTTTGACCTTCAGTTGCAATTGTCTTTATGCACTTCAAGCCAGCTAAATATTATTCTATATTGTATTTTTACCACAATAATGATTTGGGATATTGCAGCTGAAGCAAAATTCACTTTCTGCAGATCATAAAAAGTGGAAAAACATTAGAACTCTGGAATGTTAATCACTGCAAAACAGGAGCTTACGTTTTATATGAAATTGCATTTTCCAGTAGATATTCAAATCAAATCACTGTAATAATTATAATGGTAATTAACATTTGCTGGGTTATTCTGTGGTAGGTACTGTTCTAAGTTCTGTGTGTATATTAGCTCATTTAATCTTTACAACAAACCTTATGAGGTAGGTATTATTACTACTCCTCTTTTGATGATGAGTGGACTAAGGTACAGAGACATCCAAGGTCACAAAGATACAAAGAAGCAGACGAAAGCATGAGTCATGCTGTCTACCTCCAGAACCTGAGCTCTTACCCACCATTTGTGCAACAAATAGTTGGCATATTACTTTTCTATGCACTGGAAAACTTGAAGATAGGAATGTAAGAAGCTCTTTCAGTATGATCTAACAGAAATGGAATCTGAAGATAAATTATACAACTCTTAATTTATTATTCTCTGAAAAGACAACAGGATTATTAATATAATTGCTAACTTTCAAATTTTCATGAGGAACAAATATTTACCAAAGCTTGAATGAAACATAAGGTACATAAATGGAAAATTTATGAAGATTGAACTTCTATTTTGCATTTGTAATCTTGAACCCAGAGTTCATTGGCTGTTATTAAATTATTTTTAAGAAACGTGCAGCGGCATTGGTTCTCTTGCTTCCCTTGCATTCTTTCTCTTTGGGAACAATTTTTCCTCACTACACGTTTCTGGTAGAGCTGTCAATCTGGAATTTGCATTCCCTGCCACAGCAGTAGGCACATAGTGCTTAGTAATCAATTAGAATATCTCAAGTAGAATATCTCAACTCAAGGAGCAAGGTGATTGATCCAGGGATACACACACAATCCCAGCACAATGTGACAGAAGTCTTTATGGGAGGTTGACATAGAAACTGGGAAAGACCAGCTTCTCTCTCCCTGGGATTTAACTGTGGGAACCACATAACCCTGGAGCAGCTGGAAACCATCTGGTAGCAACAGAGAGAAAACGTGGCTGAGCAAAAAGCCACATGAAGTCAGGAACTGGCTGGAAATGGAAGGGAAGAGATGAACCTCGGTGACACATTAGACCCTCTGGCCAAACTTCTTGTTCACTATTCTTCAGTTATAATGGCTTTCTGTCTAATTCTGTATTCTATCAAGCTTATTTCTGTCCCAGGGACTGCCTTTCTGGTTGCCTTCATTTTTACTATCTTTTCTCCAGATAGTCACATGGATTCATTCCCAACATCCTTTCTGTCACTTAGATCTCATATGAGTTTTCATCTACACAGAGTGTACTTACTTACTGGGTCATAAAATCTGAATGGGCTACATATTTCCTATTCACAGTTTATGAGCTCACCCTATTATGCTTTCTTCATAGAACTTGGTGCTATCTGGCATTGTGCACCTCTGCCCACTAGAGTATAAACTTTGTGAGTACAATAGAAAGGGATTTCTTGTGCATCTTTATGTACTTGGCATAATAAGCAACAGGTTGGCATGTAAGAGCTGCTCAGTAAATATGTGTGGAAAGATTAAATGTGAGGCAACAGAGTTTTAAAAAAATAGTTTGTTTTGACTTTCTATCACACATGACTGGCAAACCTCTTGTTTCTTCTTATATAATACTATCAGACAGGCTATGCAGATAATTTAAAAAAGGATGTTTATAAAATCCAAATGAAAAAATTCAACAAATGCTCACAGAGTTGTTTTTACTTTACATGGTAATTTCATAGGCTACTGGACAAACTAGATAATCAAGAAGAAATGGATAATTTTTTAGAAGCATATAACCTACCAAAGATAGATAAATCAAGAAGAAATGGATAATTTCTTAGAAGCATATAACCTACCAAAGAAAAAAAAAAGAAGAAATAAAAAGCCTGAACAGACCAATAGCAATTAAGGATATTGAACCAGTAATTAAAAACCTCTCAACAAAGAGAAGCCCAGGACCAGATGGCTTCACAGGTGAATTCCACTAAACATTTAAAGAAGAGTTGATACCAATTTTTCTCAAGTTCTTACAAAATATAGAAAAAAAAGTAACACTTCCAAATGCATTTTATGGCATCATTACACTTATACCAAAGCCAGACAGACATCACATCCACACAAAATTACAAACCAGTATTCTTAATGAACAGAGATGCAAACATCCTCAGTAAAATAGCAGCAAGTTGAATTCAACAGCACATTAAAATGATTACACAACACATCTCCATGGGATTTATTCCTGAGATGCAAGGTGACTCAGTATATAAAAATAAATAATTTGATATACCACATTAATGGAATAAAATATAAAAGCCACATGTTCATTTCAATAAATGCAAAAAAAAAGCATTTGCTTTTTTTGATCATCGATCTGACCCATAAAATCTCTCAACAAAATAGGTATGAAAAGAACATATTATACTAAAGGCCACATGTAAAGATTACACTAACATTATAATAAATGGGAAATAATTAAAGATTTTTTCTCTAAGATCCAGTGTAAACTAAGAATGCTCACTATTGCCACTTCTATTCAACATAGTACTGGAAGTCTTAGCTAAAGCAATTAGACAAGAAAAAGAAATATAAGGATTCAGAATCAGAAAGAAGTAAAATTTTCTCTTCCTGCAGACAACATGACCAAATATTCAGAAAAGCTTAAAGACTCAACAACCCAAAAACAAAAAACTGTTGGAACCAATAAACAGATTGAGTACATTTTTAGAATACAAAATCAGCATAAAAAATTAGTGGCATTTCTATATACAAATAACAAACTATTCAAAAAGAAAATTAAGGAGGATGCTCTGATCCAAGATGGCTGAATAGGAACAGTTCTGGATTGCAGTTCCCAGCAAAAACGCAGAGGGTGAATGATCACTGCATTTCCAAACAAATTTTAACTGCCCATAGACCAGGAGATTCCTGGGTGGAAAAGTGCCATGAGTCACCAGCATGCTGCTTCAGTTGGTGCAGTGGTTCTCTGCACAAAAACACACAAATCTGGGCACTGTTTCAACAGGAAATGTTATCTGGAATGCCTGGGAGACAGAGTCACCCATTCAACTGAAAAAAAAAAAGGGGCTGAAACAGGGAGCCAGGTGATCTGGCTTGGCAGGTCCCACCCCCACAAAGACCAGCAATCTGAAGGGCTCTGGACTGAGAGTTTCACAGCAAGCACAGTTGGACCCAGGAGGGTCAAGTTCTGTCAGGGGATGGGTGTCTGCCATTACGGAGGCAGTCCACCATTACCAAGGCAGTCTGCCATTACCGAGACAATACACCATTACTGAGACAGTCCACCATTACCGAGGCAGTCTGCCATTACAGAGAAGGTCCACCATTACTGAGGCAGACCAACATTACTGAGGCAGTTCTAACTATACCTCTATAAACAAAACTGCAAGGAAGTTTACACAGCAGCTGGGCAGAGCCCACAGCAGCTCGCAATACCTCTGCTGGCAGACTGTGACTAGGCTACCTCCTTGCTGGGCAGGGCATCTCTGAAAAAAGGCAGCAGCACATCAGGAACTTATAAACAAAGCACCACCTTCCCAGGACAGAGCACCTGGGAAAAAAATTGGTTATGAGTTCCACTGTAGCAGACTCAAATGCATGTGCCCAGCAGCTCTGAATGGAACAATGGAGCTCACAGCTCAGCACTTGAGCTCCTAAAAGGGACAGACTGTCCCCTCAAGCAGCCCTCTGACCCCTGTATTTCCAAAGAGACAACTCATAAAGGAGAGCTCAGGCTGACACCTGGCAGGTATACTTCTGGGACAAAGATACCAGAAGAAACTGGCAGCAACCCTTACTGTTCTGCATCTGTGATCCCCAGACAAGCAGGGTCTGGAGTGGAGCTCCAGCAGTCCAAGAGCAGGGGGCCTGGACTGTTAGAAGGAAAACTAAGAAATGGAAAGAAATAACTTCATCAGCAACAAAAAGGACATCCACTCAGAGACCCCATCTGAAAGTCACCAACTACAAAGACCACTGGTAGATAAATCCACAAAGATGGGAAGAAACCAGTGCAAAAAAGATGAAAACACTCAAAACCAGAATACCTCTCCTCTTCCAAGGGATCACAACTCCTCACCAGCAAGGGAACAAGGCTGGATGAAGAATGAGTCTGATGAATTGACAGAAACAGGCTTCAGAAGGTGAATAATAACAAACTTCTCTGAGCTAAAAGAACATGTCTTCACCCAATTCAAAGAAACTAAGAACCTTGAAAAAAGGTTTGATGAAATGCTAGTAAGAATAAACAGCTTAGAGAGGAATATAAATGAATTGATGGAGCTGAAAAACACAACATGAGAACTTCATGAAGCGTACACAAGTTTCAACAGCTGAATCGACCAAGCAGAAGAAATCAGAGATTGAAGAGTAACTCAATGAAATAAAATGAGAAGGCAAGATTAGAGAAAAAAGAGTAAAAAGAAATGAACAAAGCCTCCAAGAAATATGGCTTATGTGAAAAGACCTAATCTACATTTGATAGGTGTACCTGAATGTGATGGAGAGAATGAATCCAAGCAGGAAAACACTCTTCAGGATATTATCCAGGAGAACTTCCCCAACCTAGAAAGGCAGGCCAATATTTAAGTCCAGGAAATACAGAGAACATTACAAAGGTATTTCTTAAGAATAGCAACCCAAAGGCATATAATTGTCAGATTAACCAGGGTTGAAATGAAGGAAAAATGCTAAGGGCAGCCAGAGAGAAAGATTGGGTTACTCACAAACGGAAGCCCATCTCTTTGAAGACTCACAGTGGATCTCTCAGCAGAAACCCTACAATCCAGAATAGAGTGGGGGCCAATAGTCAACATCCTTAGAGAATGTTCAACCTAGAATTTCATATCCAGACAAACTAAGCTTCATTAGTGAAGGACAAATATAATCTTCTACAAATAAGCAATTGCTCAGAGATTTCATCACCACCAGGCCTGCCTTGCAAGAGCTCCTGAAAGAAGCATAGAAAGGAACAAAGAGTACCAGCCACTCCAGAAACATAGCAAATGGTAAAGAGCATTGACACAATGAAGCTACTGTGTCAACTAATGGGCAAAACAACCAGCTAGCCTCAAAATGGCAGCATCAAATTCACACATAACAATATTAACTTTAAATGTCAATGGGCTAAATGCCCTAATCAAAAGACACAGACTGACAAATTGGATAAAAATCAAAACCCATCTAACATGCAAGGATACACATAGGCTCAAAATAAAGGCAAGCAAATGTAGAGCAAAAGAAAGCAGGAGTTGCAATCCTAGTCTCTCATTAAATAGACTTTAGACCAACAAAGATTAAAAGAGACAAAGAAGGGCATTACATAGTGGTAAAAGGATCAATGCAACAAGAAGAGCTAAGAATCCTAAATACATACACACCCAGTACAGGAGCACCCAGATACATAAAGCAAGTTCTTAATGATATACAAAGAAACTTAGACTCCCACACAATAACAGTTGGAGACTTTAACTCTCCACTGTCAATATTAGACAGATCAACAAGACAGAAAATTAACAAGGATATCCAGGACTTGAAGTCAGATCTGCACCAAGTGGACCTAATAGACATTTACAGAACTCTCCACCCCAAAGCCATAGAATGTACATTCTTCTCAGCACCACATCACATCTACTCTAAAATTGACCACATAATTGGAAGTAAATCACTCCTGAGCAAATGCAAAATAATGGAAATCATAAGAAACAGTCTCTCAGATCACAGTGCAATCAAATTAGAACTCAGAATTAAGAAACTAACTCAGAACTACACAACTTCATGGAAACTGAACAACTGGCTCTTGAATGTTGACTGGATAAACAATGAAATGAAGGCAGAAATAAAGATGTTCTTCGAAACCAATGAGAACAAAGACACAACATACCAGAATCTCTGGGACACCTTTAAAGCAGTGTCTAGAGGAAAATTTATAGCAATAAATGCCAACATGAGAAGCAAGGAAAGATCTAAAATCAACACCCTATCATCAAAATTTAAAGAGTTAGAGGAGCAAGATCAAAAAAACCTCAAAACTAGCAGAAGACAAGAAATAACTAAGATCAGAGCAGAACTGAAGGAGATAGAGACACAAAAATCCTTCAAAAAATCAATAAATCCAGGAGTTGGGTTTTTTTTTTGAAAAGGTCAACAAAATAGTTAAACAACTAGCCAGATTAATAAAAAAGAAAAGAGAAAAGAATCAAATAGATGCAATAAAAAAACAATAAAGGGGATATCACCACAGATTCCACAGAAATACAAGCTACCATCAGAGATTACTACAAACAACTCTAAGCACATAAACCAGTAAACCTGGAAGAAATTGATAAATTCCTGGACACTTGCACCCTCCCAAGCCTAAACCAGGAAGAAGTCGAAACCCTGAATAGACCAATAACAAGGTCTGAAGTTGAGGCAGCAATTAATAGCCTACCAACCAAACAAAGCCCAGGTCCAGATGGGTTCACAGCCAAATTCTACCAGACATACAAAGAGTAGCTGATACCACTCCTTCTGAAACTTCCAAATAATCCAAAAAGAGGGAATCCTCCCCAAATTGTTTTCTGAGACCAACATCATCCTGATATCAAAACCTGGCAGTGACCCAACAAGAAAAGAAAACTTCAGGCCAATATCTATGATGAACACAGATGCAAAAATCTTCAATAAAATACTGGCAATTCAATTGCAACAGCACATCAAAAAGCTTATCCATCATGATCAAGTAGGCTTCAATCCAGGGATACAAGGCTAGTTCAACATATGCAACATATGCAATTCTATAAACATAATTCACCACATAAACAGAAGTAAGGACAAAAACCACATGATTATCTCAATTGATGCAGAGAAGTCCTTCAACAAATTCAAAAGCGCTTTATGCTAAAAACTCTCAATAAACTAGGTATTGACAGAACATATCTCAAAATAATAAAAGCTATTTAAGACAAAAGCACAGCCAATATCATACTGAATGGGCAAAAACTGGAAGCATTCCCTTTGAAATCTGGCGCTAGACAAGGATACCCTCTCTCACCACTCATATTCAATATAGTACTGGAAGTTCTAGCCAGAGCAATCAGGCAAGAAAAAGAAATAAAATGTATTCAATTAGGAAAGGAGGAAATCAAATTGTCTATTTGCAGATGACATGATTGTATATTTAGAAGACCCCATTATCTCAGCCCTGAAATTGGTAAGCAAATTCAGCAAAGTCTCAGGATACAAAATCAATGTGCAAAAATCGCAAGCATTCCTATACACCAATAACAGACTTAAAGAGAGCCAAATCAAGAACGAACTGCCATTCACAATTGCTACAAAGAGAATAAAATACCTAGAAATACAACTAACAAAAAACATAAAGGACCTTGTCAAGAACTATAAACCACTGCTCAAGGAAATAAGAGAGGACACAAACAGATGGAAAAACATTTCCTGCTCATGGTTAGGAGGAATCAATACTGTGAATATGGCCATACTTCCCAAAGTAATTTATAGATTCAATGTTATCATCATCAAGCTACCTATGACCTTCTTCAAAGAAATGGAAAAAAAACACCTTAAACTTCATATGGAACCAAAAGAGTGTTCACATAGCCAAGACAATTCTAAGCAAAAAGAACAAAGCTGGAGGCATCATGCTGCCTGACTTCAAACTATACTACCAGGCCACAGTAATCAAAACAGCAGGGTACTGGTGCCAAAACAGAGATATAGACCAATACATCTACAACTATCTGATCTTTGACAAACCTGACAAAGACAAGCAATGGGGAAAGGATTCCCTGTTTAATAAATGGTGTTGGGAAAAGTGGCTAGCCATGGGAGAAAGCAGAAACTGGACCCCTTTCTGACACCTTACACTAAAATTAACTCCAGATGGATTAAAGACTTAAACATAAGACCAAACACCATAAAAACCCTAGAAGAAAACCTAGGCAAAACCATTCAGGACATAGGCATAGTCAAGGACTTCATTACTAAAACACCAAAGGCATTGGCAACAAAATCTAAAATAGAGAAATGGGATTTAATTAAACTCCAGAGTTTCTGCACAGCAAAAGAAGCAATCATTAGAGGGAACCAGCAACACACAGAATGGGAAAAAAAATTTGCAATCTACCCATCTGACAAAGGACTAATATCCAGAATCTACAAGGAACTAAAACAGATTTCCAATTAAAAAAACAAACAAACCCATTCAAAAGTGGTGAAGGATATGAACAGACACTTTTTAAAACATATATGAGACCAACAAACATATGAAAATATGCTCATCATCACTGGTCACTAGAGACATGCAAATCAAAACTACATTGAAAAAAAAAAAGAAAACTACATTGAAATACCATCTCATGCCACTTAGAATGGCAATCATTAAAAAATCTGGAGACAACAGATGCTGGAGAGGATGTGGAGAAATAAGAACACTTTTACACTGTTGGTGGGAGTGTAAATTAGTTCAACCATTATGGAAGACAGTGTGGCAATTCCTCAAGGACCTAGAAATAGAAATTCCATTTTACCTGGCAATCCCATTACTGGATATATATCCAAAGGATTATAAATCGTTCTATTATAAAGTCACATGCACATGTACATTCATTGCAGCACTGTTTACAATAGCAAAGATTTGGAACCAACCCAAATGCCCATCGATGATAGATTGGACAGGGAAAATGTGGCACATATACACCATGGAATACTATGCAGCCATAAAAAATGATGAGTTTGTGTCCTTTGTAGGGACATAGATGAACCTGAAAACCATCATTCTCAGTAAACTGACACAGGAACAGAAAATCAAACACCACATGTACTCACTCACAGGTGAGTGTTGAGAAATGAGAACACATGGACACAGGGAGGGGAGAATCACACACTGAGGTCTGTTGGGGGCAACTAGGGTGGGGAAAGTGGTGGATAGGGAGTTGGGGAGGGATAACATAGGGAGAAATGCCAGATATGGGTGATGGGGATGGAGGCAGCAAACCACATTGCCATGTATGTACCTATGCAACAATCCTGCATGTTATTCACATGTACCCCAGAACCTAAAGTGCAATAAAATATATATTTAAAAAATAGAAAAATTATGAAAACAATTTATTTCTAATAGCATCAAAATGAGTAAAATATTTAGAAATAAACTTAACTAAAGAGGTGAAAAACTTCTACATTGAAAATTGTAAATTATTGATGACAAAAATTAAAGATGACACAAATAAATGAAATGACATTCCATATTCATGCATTATAAAATTAATATTGTTAAAATTGCCATACTGCTCAAAGTAATTTATAGATTCAGTCCAATTCCTATTAAAATTTAAATTGTATTCTTAAAGAAATAGAAAAGACAATTCTAAAATTTATATAGACTCACAAAAAGCCCCAAATAGCCAATGCAATCTTGAACAAGAAGGCAAAAGTGGAGGCATCATGCTTTCTAAGTTTAAAATGTATTACAAAGCTACAATAATCAAAGCAGTATGGTACTACCATAAAAACAGATATTTGGACCAATGGGATGGAATATAGGGCTTATAAATAAATTCAAACATATGGTCAACCAATTGGGAAGGTGTCAAAAGCACAGAATAGAATAAGGATAGTCTCTTCAATAAATGGTGTTGGGAAGAACTGAATATGCAAATACAGAAAAATGAAAAAATAAAATTAGAACTTCGCCTCACACTATATGCAGAAATCAAGTCAAAATGGAATAGACCTGTATTTAAAACCTGCAACTATAAAGCTGCTAAAAGAAAACATGCATATGAGCTTCTTGACATTGGTCTGGACGATAATTTTTTGGATATGACATCAAAAACACAAGCATAAAAAAGCAAAAATAATGTGGAATTGTCAAACTAAAAAGCCCCCTGCACCAGCAAAAGAAACAATCACCACAGTGAAAGGCAAGCTATGAATTGAGATAAGTATCTGCAAATAATGTATCTCATAAGAGTTAATATCCAAAATGCATTAGGATGTCATACAACTCAACAGCAAAAGAACAAATAATCTCATTTTTTAATGGACAAATGATTTGAATAGACATATTTCCAAAAAGACATACAAATGGACAAATATGGGTTTATGCAAAGTGCCTAATATCACTAATAATCAGGGAAATGCAAATGAAAACCACAATGAAAATTACCTCACACTTGTTGAGATGGCTGTTACCAAAAAGAAAAAAGGTAGGCCAGGCGCGGTGGCTCACGCCTGGAATCCCAGCACTTCGGGAGGCCGAGGTGGGTGGATCACGAGGTCAAGAGATAGAGACCATCCTGGTCAACATGGTGAAACCCCGTCTCTACTAAAAATACAAAAAATTAGCTGGGTATGGTGGCATGTGCCTGTAATCCCAGCTACTCCGGAGGCTAAGGCAGGAGAATTGCCTGAACCCAGGAGGTGGAGTTTGCGGTGAGCAGAGATCGTGCCATTGCACTCCAGCCTGGGTAACAAGAGCAAAACTCTGTCTCAAAAAAAAAAATAAGACAAAAGGTAACACATGTTGGCAAGAATGTGGAGAAAAGGGAACTCCTGTACACTGTGGTAAGACAGCTGGTACAGTGATTGTGGAAAACAGTATGGAAGCTCTTCAAAACATTAAAGCTGGAACTATCTTATGATTTAGTAATCTCACCTTTGAGTATATATCTATATATATTTCCAAAAAATTGAAATCAGATTGTCAAAGAGATATCTACATTTCTATGTTCATTGCAGCATTTTATACAATAGCCAATATATGCACATAATGTAAATGTTGACAAATGAATAAAGCAAATATGGTGTGTGTGTGTGTATGTGTGTGTATGTGTATGTGTGTGTGTATGTGTATATGTGTGTGTATGTGTATATGTGTGTGTGTGTGTACAGAAAGAAACAGAATAGTATTTAGCCTTAAATAAAAAGAAAATCCTGTCATTTGTATGAAAATGGATGAAACGAGAGGATATTATGCTCAGTGAAATCAGGCAGAAACAGAAAGACAAATACTGCATTGTTTCACTTATATATGAAATCTAAAATGGTCGGTCTTACAGAAGTAGGGAGTGGAATGGTGAGGCTAGCAGAAGGGTAAAATTGGAAGATGTTTAAAAGGGTGCAAAGTTTCAGTTTGCAAACAAATAAGTTCTGGAGAGCTAACATACAGGTTGCTGACAACAGTTACCAATTTTGTATTGCATACTTGAAATCTGCGAAGAGGGTAAATCTGGTGTTCTCACTACACACAAAAGAAATAATAAAAAAATAGGAAGAGGAAGAAGAATAAGGAGAAGGAGGAAAAGGGGGAGGAAGAGGAGGAGGGGGAGGAGGAGGGGGAGAAGGAAGTGAGAGGAGGGGGAGAAGGAAGTGGGAGGAGGAAGGAGGAGGAGGGAGGAGGGAGGAAGAGGAGGGAGGAGGAAGGAAGAGGAGGGAGGAGAAGAAGGAAAGAAGAGGAGGAAGAGGAAGAGGAGGAGGAAATGACTTGAGGCAGGCGATAGATGTGTTAATTAGCATGACTGTGGTGATTAGCTCACAGCCTGTATATATATTAAAACATCAAGTTGAATACCTTAAATACATACACATTTATTTGTCAGTTATTCCTCAGTAAAGTCAGAAAGTTAATAGGCTACAAAAATTCCAGAGAGTCACTATTTCAAAAATTAAATTTATAATACTTTATCAATCAATATATGAATACATCTTAATTTTATATCACTGTAGCTAGTACTATCTAAGGCAATAACAAAAAATAATATTCTAGTGCTATTCTAGGTAGTAGCAAAAATATGATAAAAAAGAAAGAAGACGAATATAACACTTGGGAAATGAGCAGACGTAAAAATAATGAGCTTGCTATGACTTGAATATGTTTCCCAAAGTTCATGTGTTAGAAACTTGATCCTCAGTGCTTGATCTCAGTGTTTCAAAAAATTGAAATCAGATTGTCAAAGAGATATCTGCATTTCTATGTTCATTGCAGCATTTTACACAATAGCCAATATATGGACATAATGTAAATGTTGACAAATGAATAGAAAAAGAAAATATGGGGTGTGTGTGTGTGTATGTATGTGTGTGTATGTGTGTACATACACACATATGTAGTGTGTAGGACCTACTGGGAGGTGTTTAGGTCATAGGTTCTGCCCTCATGAATGTATTAATGTCATTATTATGGGAATAAGTTTATTATCTCAGGAGTGGGTTTTTATGAAAGCATGTTTGCCCCTCTTTTGCCCTTTCTCACTCTCTCTTACCAATGTGATGTCTTTCATCATATTATGACACACCAGGAAAGCCCTTGCCACATGTGGCCCCTTGGTCTTTGACATTCCAGTCTCCAAAATGTGAGCCAAATACACATACGTTCATTATCAAGTACCTCATCTGTGATATTCTGTTATAACAACAAAGATGAACTAAGACAGAAAATTGGTACTAAGAAGCAGGGCTGTTGTTGTAACAAATACTTGGCAATGTGGAAGGGGCTTTGGAACAGCGTGATAGGTAGAGGTTGGAAGAGTTTGAAAAACTCTCAGCCTGTCCATGTAAAGAATCAAAAAACATATCTGGGAGATAACACAAAGGGTGTGGCCAAGAGATCATTTGCTAAAGAGATTAATGTGAATAGAAGGAAGCCAGGTTCTATTCATGAAGACAATGGGATACGGTCTCCAAAGGCATTTTAGAGATCTTTAAGGCAAAGCAGGGCCTTGAGAGCAAGTTTTCAAGAGGGATGCTCTTGGAGCCTCCGTATTCACTGCCCTGTGCCTTGTAACTCTGTTCTCTGATTCTGGGGCAGTGTTCTTCGGCCACCTCAGCTGTGACTCAAGCAGGCCCAGCTATGGTTCAGTTTGCTGCTCTGGAAGATACATGTCATAATCCTTGGCAGTGTCCATGTAGTGCTAATTCTTCAGGGATGTAGAATGCAAGAGCTGTGATGTATGGTGGCTTCCACCTAGATGTCAGAAGATGCTGTGAACAGCCTGTGGGCCCAGGGAGAGACTTGTCACAAGTATGGAACCACCACAGAGAGCCTCCACTAGAGGAATGCCCAGCAGAGTCATAGAAGCAAGGCTATCATAGAGTCCCCACTAGGGCAATGCCAGTGAGACATGGAAGTGAAGCAGCGCCCAACACCCCAAAACTACAGGGCCACTAGCACAAAACTTCGGCCTGGGAAAGCTGCAGGCATGAGGATCCAGGTCATGAGAGTTGCTGGGAGGATTGAGACCAGCACAGCCTCAGAGGCAGGTTGCTTGGGGATTTGGGGTCTGACCCTCATCTCAGTGTGCCCAGGATGTGGGACATTGAGTCAAAGAAGATTATTCTCCAACTTTAAAACTTAATTTGCTTTCTCTGTTGAGTTTTGAACTTACTGGGGATGAATTAGTCCATCTTGCCTATTTCTCCATTTTGGAACAGAAATGTCTATTCTATGCATGTCTCACCAGTCTTTTGGAAGTATACAACTTGTTTAATTTCACAGGCTTATAGCTGCAGACAAATTTGCCTCAGGATGAATTATGCCTTGAGTCTTACTCAGATCTGTTTTAGATAGGAATCTGGACTGCAGACTTTTCAGTTGAAGCTGGAATGAGTTAAAAGTTTGCGGGGGCCAGGTGCGGTGTGGTTCACGCCTGTGATCCCAGTACTTTGGAAGGCCAAGGCAGGTGGATCATGAGGTCAGGAGATCATAAGCATCCTGGCCAACATGGTGAAACCTCGTCTCTATTTAAAAAAATACAAAAATTAGCCAGGAGTGGTGTGGGCACCTGTAATTGCAGCTACTGTGGAGGCTGAGCGGGAGAATCGCTTGAACCCGGGAGGCAGAGGTTGCAGTGAGCTGAGATCGTGTCACTGCACTCCAGCCTGAATGACAGAGTGAGACTCCATCTCAAAAGTAAATAAATAAATACATAGATAGACAGATAGATAGATAGATAGATAGATAGATAGATAGATAGATAGAGTTTGGGGGCGATCTGTATGTAGTGAATGCATTTCGAGTGTGAGAAGAACTTGAGTTTTGGAGGCCAGGGGTGAAATGCTGTGGTTTACATGCGTCCCCCTAAATTCATGTGTTGGAAACTTAATCCCCAATGCAACAGTATTAAGAGGCGGGGCCTAATGGGAGATGTTTAGGTCTCATGACCTACATGAGAGCTCTGTTCTCATGAATGGCTTAATGCTGGTATCATGAGTTTGAGGTTATTATCAGGGGAGTGGTAGCGATGCTAGCCTGGCCTCCTCTTGCCCTCTCTTGGTTTCTCTTGCCCTCTCTTGGTTTCTCTTGCCCTCTCTTGGTTTCTCTTGCCCTCTCTTGGTTTCTCTTGCCCATGTGGTGCCTTCTGCCATGTTATGATGCAGCAACTGGCCCTCACCAGTTGCTGTTTCTCTGTCTTGGACTTCCAAGCCCCCAGAATTGTGATCCAAACAAATTTCTGTTCACTATAAATTACCCACTTTGTGTTGTTCTGTTATAGAAACATAAAACGAAATAAGAAGAGGTTAATGTGAGTAGTAATAGTATACATTGAAAATGTGCTGGCACTAAAGAGAGACGGGATCATATTGCCTGGAGTAATCAGAGATGATCCTCTGGAGAGCATAGGACTAAATCTGGACCTGGAAATGTGGAGAAGTTTCTGATGATGAATGAGGGGAGGAAACAGCTCAAGTTAAGGAGAAAAGGTGGAGCTAAGCGCAACTTTTGCAGGGGTTGGTGAGGAGTGTACCACAGTCCACTGAAGAATTTATGGGGGAGCTGAGAGGACTAAATCGAGAAGGTCAGGTTATTAGAGGGAATATATTAGAAATATTTAGCTTTTGTATTATTTACACTAAAGATTCTTGCGCAGAAATATGATCCCATGATAAATACCTGAGGAAAATTAATCCGGCATTAGTATGCAGAAAAACTGTAAGAGGAGAGGGCTTAGAAAACTCGGAAACATTGAGCTCAGTTCATATGGGAAATTTTGAATCTGCTGGAAAGGTCGGTGCTGGGGACCATATGCAGAGGGAAGAAATGATAGTTCAATCAAATTGAACTCTGAACATAAAATACGAGGAAGAAGCCGAGAGACAGGATCACTCCGGCACTTCTCTGTTTGGAAGAATGGGGAAAAGAAGAAACCATTGACGGAAATATATGAGTTGGTTAGGGATAGTTTTGAATTTGGTTTTGATAATCTAAAGTAATGGTAACATAAGTAAATGGTATGTTTCTAATGGCAGTTCTCAATTTGGGGTTTAAGCAAGAGGTCAAGGTAAGAAGCGTAGATTTGGCAATCAGTTGCCCTGAATCCATAGGGATCAACTTATCCTTTAGGCATAGTAGGCCTAGTGCCTAGTCCTCACAATACTTTTATTGGTCCATAAACACATTAATTTCTTTTTAATTAAAAGAAAAAAGAGAACTTTAAGTCAAAACAGGTTTTGCTATATAATATTAATATATTAGTCTTTATACCAACGCAATTGTGAAATATAACTTGATATTTTGTTTCACGAAAGAAGGAGCCATGAAGACAAAAGTGCCTAGGTCCCATGAAAACCATTATAATGTATTATAGATTTAGCTGTGATAATCAAAATGAATTATTAAGAAGTGAGCAAAAGGCAAAGAAGGAGTCACAGAGCAATGGTTCTTAAGACTTGTTCTTTCCTTGACACATCAATTTACATGCATAATGTGCCCATAAGCATGCGTGGTAGTGTGAGACATACACTAAGTCCTCACTAAATAGATACTGAGTAACTGGGCATGCATTTCTGCCAGCAGGAGCACAGTGACTGCCTTTTATCCACATCATGGTGACATGGCTTGCATCCTCTAGCCAATTTTCTGTACATAGATACTATTAATCCCCCAACTCCCTCCATCAAGGGATCAATGAAAAAGAAAAAGGAGATGTTAACTTAGCTTTCACAATTATTTTTCTTTGTTTAGATAGAGCGTTTTCATTTTATGAATGAGAAAAATAAAATCACACGAAATAATTATTATAATGGTCTTAAATATGAACATTGCAATAAAAGAATTCAGCATTCACTTGAGAATACCAATGCAAAATTAAATGCTGTGTTGTTTGAGAATGGTGAGGAACCTTCTTCGTATACCTGATTAGCCACATGATTCCTTAGGTCTCAAAAGGGAGCACTTAAAGTAACATAAGAATATAAAATATAGGCCGTGTGTGGTGGCTCAAGCCTATAATCCTAGCACTTTGGAAGGCTGAGGCGGGTGAATCATGAGGTCAAGAGATTGAGACCATCCTGGCCAACATGGTGAAACCCCCCTCTACTAAAAATATGAAAAATAGCTGGGAGGCCGGGCGCGGTGGCTCAAGCCTGTAATCCCAGCACTTTGGGAGGCCGAGGCGGGTGGATCACGAGGTCAAGATATCGAGACCATCCTGGTCAACATGGTGAAACCCCGTCTCTACTAAAGATACAAAAAAATTAGCTGGGCATGGTGGTGCGTGCCTGTAATCCCAGCTACTCAGGAGGCTGAGGCAGGAGAATTGCCTGAACCCAGGAGGCGGAGGTTGCGGTGAGCTGAGATCGTGCCATTGCACTCCAGCCTGGGTAACAAGAGCGAAACTCCGTCTCAAAAAAAAAAAAAAGAAAAATAGCTGGGAGTAGTGGTGCATGACTGTTGATCTCAGCTACTCGGGAGGCTGAGGCAGAAGAATCCCTTGAAGGTGGAGGTTGCAGTGAGCTGAGAGTGCCACTGCACTACAGCCTGGCGACAGAGCAAGACTCTGTCTAAAAATAAAATAAAATATACTCTCAAAGCTCTGGGTCACAACTCTATTGGTGATTTAAGAAAAAAAAGCATGCATTTTATAATTTTATATGTTATATTTTTCTAAGCATATTTTGGTTTCTTATTATTTTATTTTAGTTTGAAATGGAATCTTACTCTGTCACCCAGGCAGGAGTGCAATGGCATGAGCTCAGCTCACTGCAACCTCTGCTTCCCAGGTTCAAGTGATAATCTTGCCTCAGCCTCCCAAGTAGCTGGGATTACAGGCACATGCCACCGCACCCAGCTAATTTTTGTTATTTTTAGTAGAGAGGGGGGTTTCACCATCTTGGCCAGGCTGGTCTCGAACTCCTGACATTTTAATCCATCCGCCTAGGCCTCCCAAAGTGCTGGATTACAGGCATGACCCACCTCACCTTGCTTTGTTTTTTCATTTTTTTATCCCGAACCCCTCCTATATCAAATATCACAGAATTGCTTTCAATTTTACTCCTGAGAAGACATGGTATTTAAAACTTATCTACATATTAGGTTGACCAGAAATTAATTCCTTATTTTTGGTACATTTCTAAACTGTGCTCCTGTTATTCTTCAACAAAATTTACTAAAGGAATGACTACATTTCTTTAACACAGCAAATGATAAAGTTGACTGTGTATTTTAGCAGGCTGACAGCTTCACTTAGCAAACTCACCGTAAATTCTGAAAACAAACAGTTGGCTGACAATGGTTGAGATGACAACAGAAATAATTTCAAGCAGTAATGAAAACAGATTTAAGCTAGTACACACAACAGTACAAGCCTTTTCTTTTTAAATCGTATACAAAGGAAAGGAATCAAAGGAGAAGGAGGCAACATGCCCATTAGGTATGGCACAAAATCTTGGCCTATTGCAATAAGTTATTTACAAAATCAAGTTATAGTGCATCCTTTGTCCTTACCAGCAGGTGCAGCTATTAAGCAGGAAACATTCACATATAATACGGCCCTGAGGGGAAAAATAAATAGACGGTTTCTTTTCCTTTTCCTTTCCATTACGAATGCCTAACACCAGCATGATAATTTAATAATTCAATTTTCATTTACAGAAAAAATAGCCATTTATTTGGAGGCTTAAAATCACTAACTTCTGAACGCTTCTGTGTGATCAAATCTTATGTTGCATATTTACTTAAGAAAATGCCTTTTTTTGCCCTCTAATTTTCTTTATGTGATTAGGTTTTCTTCAGGTTTTTAGCAAAGCATACAAGTGGAGTGTATATTTAAGGGGAGTAGAATCAGCCATATATTTCTTCTTTAATAAAGTGAGCTCTCCAGGATATGGTAAAAGCAGCTCCGTAGTACTGAAAACTGACCAGAGTTCACTTCTGGAAGAGGGATCATAATCGAAGTGGATGCTTGGTGGTGATCTTGCTGTGCCTACTTTGATGCAGATAATAGGGCAGCAAATGTGGAAAGAACCCAGTTTGTCAGTCATGACCTCGGAAAGTGTTTGGAATGCAAAAAGGAAGGCTGAAGAACCTAGAAAGCATGGGTTTAAGGAGCAGAGAAGCAAGTGACATATAGTTGTGAATGAGACAGGATGAAAATCAGCAATGAGCAATGTTTTACAAGCAGAAGGATTAGAGAATCCAAGAATGACCAACAGTAGCAACTGGTAAACACTGACAACCTTCCATCGAATTTGGAATTAGAATACTTTCAGGGAAACTGGTATTTAAAACCAGAATGCAGTGGGTTGTACGAATATAAAAGGTAAAGCAAAATTAAATATCCTTTGAGTATCTTGGGTGTAAATGGAAGATACAAGTTAGGGCAGTATTTGGGAGAATGAATGAATCTTAGAGGAGAAAGGAAATGGAGCACAATGACATGAGAAAGTTGAAAGAACTAGATGAGAAGGGAAAAAAGAAAAAAGTAATACACGATGAAGCAAAGTCCGTGGGTTCCTGGAGGTCTTGCAGGAGGTGATAAAAACCGACCTCTGAAGCTCAGGTGACAGTGTTGTTTCCGATGGTGAGGTATTCTGTTTCTGAGACAGCAGGAGAGAGAGAGAGAGATGTGTAGACATAGGTAATTGGCTCTTTGTTTGTAGAGGATGGACAGAATTTCTATCTTATGCTCTGCATTATTTTTTTTCCCACGAAATAGGCAAGAACAGTAGAGTAGCAAGAGTGTGGTAGGTATCTTGAGTTGAGTAGCAAATCTTTGAAATAAATGCTGACAGCTTATAGGCATCTGGAAACCATAATTACGTAGGGTCACAGTCTATATTGCTGGTCTACATAAGGGCTTCAAGTGGATGGTAAAACTAATTCATAACTGACTTTGAAGAGGTAGAATGACAGCAGAACAGGGAACTGATGACATAATGACTCCTCCTGAGAAATTGGGTGAAATGGTTAAAGGGGTATAGTATATGAAGGGCAGCTGTTTAGAGTCAGTGTTTCTGATTGATATTTATGACGCCAAACTTTAACAAAGAAACCAGCTTGTGATAGGTACAAAATAAATGAAAGTTGAATGAAGGATGCCATGAAGTGGCTAACAGAAACAAGGAGGTGTCCGTCTTGATGACATTAACCATAGTAATAATAATCCTACTACAATAATAGCAAACATATACTGAGTGCTTAGATGTGCCAAGCTCTGTTTTGGGGTCTTAATTCGTATTATCACTTTTAATCCCCACATGCATATGTGAGGGACATAACATTGTCCCTGCAATTTTTTAAGTGAGGATCAGAGAGGTCAAACTACTTGCCAAAGACACATAGATAATGAATAGATGAATGAAGGTTTAAATCAAGTAGTCTAATTCCCAAACTCACGGTCTGCAGAGGAGCGAGAGAACGAGACATATAGGAATATGTAATTGAAGAGATGATACAGAGGTTTTAAGATTGATTTTGTAGCCACATTCTCCATCATTTACTCCTCTCCTACTTACTGTTTACAACACCATGTCTAATGCATAACAGATATTTGATAAAAGGTTGAGCGATCGTATAATACAGGGTTTTGACAAGATATGCATTGAGGCTGCACGTTTAAATCACCACATCATTTAAAGTAGAGTAATAGCCTTTGAAATCTTTTTATTCTAGCATAAATATTTTTGGGTGACAAATACAAAATGTAAATGAGATAATCAACAATAATCAGGCAATGATGGCAGCCTTGGTGTGTGCTCTTTGCGTCTTAAATATTAAAATATTTTCCTTCAGGGTGGGGCTGGTCTAGGTTGTCCATCACCTTACAAGGTTTGCTTGCACTTCTCTGACTCTCAGATTTCTTGTTGAGGTACCTGGAACTATGACGCTACTCTAACTTACTGGCTTATTATAAGGTAGAATTTTATTTAAGAATATAAAACAGGATTTCACAACTTTATTTGAAACACATGCTCTGCTTTAGTAAACACAAACATCACATGTTTGGGGAACAAATACATCCTGTGAAGAAGAGCAAATCAGAAAAATGGGCAACATGTTACTTACAACTTCCAGCCTGATTTCTCCTCTCCTTAGCTTTGAGAGTCAGTCTTAAAACATTTGAAATTTAAGATAACTTATGAAATTAAAGAACAGAAAGAATTTAGATCAAATTTATGTTTAAAATGTTATGCTCATCTTGTTGCCCGTAAATATCCTTGGTAATTTCAGTCAGGATGCTATGACTTTAATCAACCTTAGGTCCTTGAGATCTTAAAAATAATAAACATTTTTCTTCCACACATATTTTCTTCAGTTTCATTACAGCATTAATTCAAAGTGAAATCTGAAAATTTAAGTTTGGGGAGATTCGATTGGAAAAGATTTAATTAGAATATCTTCATAGGGGAGCAATCAACCTTCCAGCATAACTTTGTGGGATAATGTAGTTTTTCCATAATATTTCCCTTATATTTACAATATTTAGGAATAAAAACACTTGAACAAAAAAAACAACAAATATGTTTGAATGATAACTTCATAGGGGAAAATAAGAGATGCCTAGATATTTTTCTTCGACTATTAGCTTCCAGAGAGCAGAAAGTAAGTTAAATGTTTTAGATAAAAGATTTCCAATAGAATATATAAGGTTCTATGGGGATGTTTTTGAATGACACACATAGAAAATTTATTGAAGAAAAGGAAACTGAAGCAAATAAAAAAGACTAATGTTTTACTTTTCAGCGCATTCAAACATAATTTCGGCAGCACAATATATAAGTAATTCTTAGTATAAGAAATAGACTAAATATTTTATTTCAAACTATAAAATAATTATAACTTGATATTATAATATTGGATTTGGTCATATTCTCCAAAGAACAGAACAGAAAGTATTGCAGAGATTGAGACAGCCTTGAAAATTAGAACTCACACATATGTTTAGAGTATAAAAAACATCAGATTACTCTCTTTACTATTTCATTTCTGTTTGGTGTTCTTGGGAGCTGATTTCTGGCAAGCTTCCAAATTATTTTTTTAATTTAATTTTAAAAGGGTTTATTTTTTTATTATAAAAACAATTCAGGCTTATTTTAGAAAAACTGCAAAACATACTAAAGTAAGACAAACCAATTGCCCAAGCCTTTCTTCGATGGAAATACTGCTAGAATTTTGGTATATTTTCTTCACTATTCTTTCAAAATTTAATTTAATTATGATATTTTTGGTTTTATCTTATATTATCTTAGCAATTATATTTTTATTTTCTGAAAGTAGTGTTACACACATAGGAAGAGTTTGTAATGTGGAAGAGAGAACAACAGGAGGCTCCCATAGAGATCTAAACTAGGCAAAGTATTAAGACAGTAGCGAAGGGATAATAAGGAATGGTATATTCATTTGGATAGATTAGGTTTATTTTGACTTATACCAGGCTGGGCACCGTGGCTTCTACCTGTAACCCCAGCAATTTGGGAGGCCAAGGCTGGAGGATCATTTGAGGTCAAGAGTTTGAGATCAGCCTGGCCAACATGGGGAAAGCTCATCTCTACTAAAAATTCAAAAATTAGCCAGGTGTGGTGGTGGATGCCTGTAATCTCAGCTGCTCAGGAGGCTGAGGCAGGAGAATCAATTGAAGCCAGATAGTGCCACTGCACTCCAGCCTGGATGACAAAGCAAGACTCCATCTAAAAAATAAATAAATAAATAAATACTTATGCTGCACAAACATTGCTTTGGTGATGTGGGAGGTGGCTCTGCTCCAGGTGGTCACTCAGGGACCCAGGCCGATGGAGACTTAACCTCATAAAACACTGCCAGAGAGCACGGCAAGGAAAGAAAAGAGCTGGGAAATCATGCACAAGTGTAGAACTCCTTGAATCAATGCTACTCTGTTTTTCTTGGGAGTAGTCACATGGCCCTCCCTAATGGCAAAGAAAATGAGAAGAGTAGGGGAGCAAATAAAATATTTGGTGGGTGCCTCATTTACTAACACAAACGGAGAAACAAAATGAAGAGATTTATATTTTCACGTATGTGTAAGTTCCATGTTAGTCCTGATTTGACTGATTTGATCACTATACAATCTATGCATATAACAAAATCACACATACTCCCCATAAATTTGTACAAAAGAAAAGGGAAAATAATACAATTTCAGAAATATTTCCCAATTGCCCTGACATCTCATCTCCTTTTGTAGGACTCTAATAACATTTACAATCTTAGTACAATTACAAATAATTGCATAAATAATTATATTGTCTTAAACTTTTCTTAGTTTCATTTGTTTTCCTACACAGATTTTCAAGCACAGAATAAGTATTAGCCAACATTTATTCCATGAATATTGGTGTGTAATTTAAATATTGTACACAAGAGAAACTTAAGATTATGAAACTATAAACTGTTACTTTGATATATTAATGATATACCTTGACAAAAATGGTATCTTACGTTTTTGTCTCTACTTCACTGGAACCATATCATTCACCTGCTCATAATGAGTGGCTTCCCATTCCTTATGTAATGAAATCCATGCTCCTTAACATGACATATAAAATTCTCCAATATCTGGCCCTTGCTTACATCTCCATTTACCTCTTACTTGATATTTTATGCTCAAAGCATTTTTAGTTTTCCCAGTACACCATACTGCTTTTTCTTTCAGTGATTTGGCTTGAATAGTCTTTGTATGGATCATCCTTCTGAATGTCAATCTCTTTTTCTAGAACACACCAACATTTTGTGATGAATTTCTAGTCTTTACCTAAGACTCAGCTCAGATGTTATCTTTTCCTGAGATAACTTCCTGTCTTATTTGTTCAAATAATACCCTGTGCAATAATACTCTGTCCTTGAACCATCAGCTTCTAATGGTCTCTTACTTGACTGCCCCCTTTACCAGACGGTGAGCTTTCTAAGTCCAGTGAGTAGGTCTAGTTTATCTTTGGACTCCAGTGCCAATCATAGTAACTAATTTATGTGTCTGAAGGTTAGATAATTGGATGCAACAGGTAGAGTAGCCTGAAAGCCTTTCCCTTTTCCTTACACAGTCCCTGAAATGCAGCCTTCAAACCATTCTTTTTGTTTGTTTCATTTTATTAATTCAATATGGGCTTTCGTAAAGTTGGAGGTTACAGACAACAATTCAGAGTGCTTTTAAATAGGACGGAATTTTGCACTATGTTTCAAGGATTGCTTTCCGCACCCTGGTAGAAAGGGGTCAGTTAACTTTCCAGTGTGCCTAAGGTAGGCACATTACGTTCCTTCTCACCCTAGTAGGGCTCTCAAACTATTATGACTTTCCAAGAGCCAGAAGTGCAGATTCTATGAAAAATGAATTATTAATGTGTGGTTTTCACAGCAATAAAATATTTTTGCTCGAAGAGTAGCATTTCTCCCATGCTCTCAGACATTCTTTCTTAATATAAAATCCTGACCCTTTAGTAAGGTGTCTTTTTGAATCACAGATTTGCTGACTTTAATAAACACACTGCTGTTACTTTTAATCAGCATACAAGTTCAGTTTGGAAAGTCTGTGGTCTGATGACAATCAAAACTACAAGTGAATAGTTATAAATAAATATATAAATAAGACTCAACATTTCCTATGTGGAAAATGTAGTTTGATGGTAAGTTCAAATAGGAGCTTACTTTTTTTTTTTGCCCCCCAGAAAGAGGTTCTCTGTAAAAGTATAGATCTCCATTTGGCCAAGGGAATACTTATGTACAGTAGGAGACAGCATAAAGCTTTCTGTCCTCTTAAATTCTACATTTCTGTCTTCTCAACCCTCCTTGTGGTTTTACATTGTTAATGACACTATTTGCTCTGTTTTCTATTGCATTCAGATCATTGACCTCAGATCTAGTTAAAAACATCTCTTTACCAGTAATTCAGTATTTAAAAATGTACTGATTCAGAATTTAAAGAACTAAAGCAGCTTTACATTGTTAACTAACGTTTGTAAATGAATTTCAAGACTATTGATTATATAATCTTCTCAAAAATATTCATTTTTTGTTTGCTTGCTATTCTAATTACTCTGAAGTCAAATGGTGAGGACTTTTTGTTCCCTGCCATTTATGCTAGTCACTTACATAAACTCAACTCCATAGAGCAATTAAGCTTTGTCTAGCAGTAGGTTTCAATCTTTGTGCAGTAAATATACTTGCTGTAAATGTAGGACAGCTTGCCCTGTTTTTTGAATTGGTAAAAGCACAACCATGAGTGCTTCTGCCTAATATTTCTGTAATGGCTCAGCCTCATGGTTACTCATCAAACTGCATTTTTGAAGTTCATTTATTAAACCATAGAGGAAAGAAAGAATCAAGTTTTATCAGATCATGAAAAAACAAATACAGTGTCTCATTCTAACAAAGGCTGTTACAACTCTGAAGGTGATTGAAGACATGACCCTTTTAAGAGTAACCTCCCCTAGAATAGATTTTCTATATTGGTTTCCAAAGGGAAACCATCTAAAATGACACCTCCTAATGCTGAAAGAGTGTGTGAAGCCCACATAACTGTATCAATGCCTGCGTTTGCCCAGAACACTGCAATTAAACTCTGTTATAGCAACCGTGACTGATATCATAAGAGGCATCACAAAAAGCTTCTCTAGGGTCCAGGGCTTTGCCACAGGTCTCATTGTTCTTTTTCAGCTTCATATTGGGGGCGTGGTCTCAGAGAGGCTTCAGGATATTGCTAGTCAATTATCTTTCCTCAAAGTTTACCAAATTCTATTCCCCATTCCCATCTGGTCGGAACACACACAATGACTTCAGACAAGAAGGGCTCTCCAAAAATAGTTTATCCATAGAAACTAAAATCACTTATGTTTTCTCAATAAAGTATTACGCACTGTAAGAATAAACATAAATTGTAAGTATGACTTCTGGCTTAAGTGGCTTTAAAAAAATTCTAGATAGAGGTATATAACACCAAAAACATAATTGTAACTTGAGAGGTGAAGAAACATGAGTAGAGTCTTGACTTTAGTAACACATTTTTTTCTTAATGTATTAACATGATCTAGTTTGTTAAATTTCGCTATATCTTTGATTCCATTTTCACACTCAAACCTGGTTTGCATGCCTTCTACATGGCAGTCAGAGTACTGGATGATTTTACATACAGATTTCCAAAAGGTATGAAGCTGGAATAATTGTCTCCACTTTACAGATGAGAAAAGTAAAGCTCACAGTGTTTCAGTAATTCAACCACTCTCATTCAGTTAGTTTGCTAAGGAATCTGGAATCAAGCTCAGGTCTACTCAGGGAATCCGAAGAGATGGGCATGGAGCACATGTGTGTCACTCTGGGAGGTGACATGATAGCTGTGATGATGGGGAGGTGCCGAGATCTGACATGGGGAGTGGGGGGTATGATACCCACAGAAGGTGCCAAAAGGGAGAGGCTGGTGACGCAGGCAGCCAGCAGCAGATCAGTCTGTCTCAAAGGTATCCACTTACTTTCTTTTGGAATCTTCCAAATCCCCCACTACACACATGGTTGAACTCTGTCACTGCGAGTACTGGTAACACTAGGCAGAAATACGTTATAGAATGAGCCCAGGATTTGCGGTCAGATAGATCTTGTAAATTCTTGTTTCTTCACTCATCAAATATGTGTCACTAAACAAGTTAATAATTTCACTGAATTCTAATTTTCTATTTTATAGAAATGTGACATTTACCTGACTGTGGATTACATCAAATAACAAATAGAAAGCACTTAGCACAGCTTCTGTCACCTAGTAGCTGCTCAGTAAATGCTAGTTTACTTTCTTCCTTGTTTTATTTGCTTTCCTTTCTTTTTCCTGCCAACTAAAACATTCTGATGATTGTTTTGTTCAGACTCCTCCAGCTGATAGAATTAGCTGGAAATTTCTTCCCAGTATGGAAACATGTTCTCATATTCTGTGGTGAGCTCTTGGGATTTTGTGACACCTTACTCCTGCACACTACTAGTGCTTGTGTCTCTTCCCAGTGTCCAGTAGCAAACAAATACTTCAAAACACATAGATTTTATGTATCTTGGAGACAGCTGAGAAGAATTCCAGGAATAAGTAAACAGAGGTAACCATGGGGAACTGCTAGCAGACTGAAAATGCAAAGTGGAAGGTCACCGCAGTCCTAGGGTAGCTGGAACTCCAGACTCTGGCTTAGTGAAGGATTCAAATCTCCCTCTAATTCCCCCTGAAATCAGCCTCAGTGATGTTCTTCCAGCTAGTCTCTGTGGATCTAGTCTTGTTTTCTCTTTAGTTTTTTTCTTCACACAGCAACTAGAGTAATCTTTAATTTTTTTTTAAAGTATTTTCATGGCTCATTGTTGCTCTTAGGGCAAAATCTGAACAACTTAGCTGGCATAAAAGTCCATCAGGATTGGCCCTTTTACTCCTCCAGCTGACTCTTGGCTATTCAAACCATATCCTGCAGTATCAGGAACATATACACCATGTCCCTGACTCTCCACACTACCTGGTGCATATGAGGTATTCATCAAATAGTTGTTGAATAAACGACTGTACTTAGACATTCTGCTCCCATTAATGTCTGCCATTTTTGCTAATTTAGAATTAGTGCAAATAGTATTATAAAATCTTTTATCCCAGGAACTTACCTGGCAACCAATTCTACTAATATTGAGAATAATCTATAGCATAGACTGCCTAGTGAAAGACTTGACTGATGTGACTATGTTTTTCATAATTGCTTTTTGATCACCTATTTTCTTTGGCTTTTGCCTCTCTTTGTCAAACCTAGCTTTGTGGGCATCTCTTCAAAATACCTGCTGATAAAAGGAAATTGTCAAGAAATCAATTATTTCTCATAGCATTTGAAATGATTTTACCAAGTAAAACGATCAATAATTGAACACAGTGTAAGCAAGTGTAAGCAAGCTAATATTTAAAGAAGATTTCAGTGATTCCTTACTCTGTGGATACTTAGAAATTGTTCAGTAGTTTGAAAGATTGTTGGAAAGGGGGTGTTTATCCCTGTTCTAATCATAAATTGGAGACATTACATTGTTCCAGTAGCTGAAGAGATTCTCTTTTGTAGTACAATATCTAACCTATTCTTTTAACTAAATAGGTAAAAGTTAAAGCATGTCTACATTTCTTATTAAAATTAATAACTTGTGTTCCCC
>CM063177.1:4955000-5020000 GCA_031835075.1 Saguinus oedipus | reverse complement strand
TTCACAATTACATGCTGCTGCTTGATTGCAAAATGGTAAAATATGAGAATTAATGGACCACTCAGAGTGGAGTTATATTTAAAAGATTTCTTCAAAGAGGTAAGATTGACAAAGAGCATGTAAAACAGATCAATGAAAAAGCACAGTGTTCATTGGTGACCTCATCTTTACGGCCCTGATAATTCACTCATTGTCCATGTTATCCACCTACTGTGGGAGCAAGGGGATGTACAAATTAACCAAACTGAAACGATCACAGGGATGGTTCCCTAGAACTGCATTTGCCGTGATGATAACTGCCAGAGTTACAGAAGCTTTTCTGTGTGCCAGGCACTGTGTTAAATGCTTTTCATACTTCATTATTCAATCCTTAGAGATGTCTACAAAGTAGCTATTATTATCTCTGGTGTACAGATTAGGAAGAAAAGCTGTAGAGAGCTTGTACAAGGTCAGACTGCTATGGACTCCTGCATTGCTGAGCTAGTATTGATTGAAACTCAAGCCTATCTTGCTCCAAAGCCCCATTCTTCAGGTTAGGCCATGCTACCTGCAGTATTCCCGGGACATCACCCCAGGTACCGATGTCTAACTGAAATATATCCGCAGCATGTGAGCAGTGGCTTTTAATTACTCTGTCACTTTTTACTCATTTATTGATAGCTTGGCAAGCATTAATTGAGTGTTTACTTTGTGTTAGGTGCTGTGAACAAAGCTGGAGAAGATAATAAATTTTCCAGGCCTCTAAATACCCAAGTTCTAGTAAAGGCAGAGCTCAATAATTGCCATCAATATGTAAGATACAAATAATGCATTTCCAGGGATGAGAAGGACAAAAGTTTTGAGATGGTTTTATAGAAAAGGTAACATTTGAACTAGATCTTGATGAGTCAACCAGGCAGTAAGCTCCATGCATAGAGGTTTCAGAGAACCTCTGGTTGTGCAACCTGATCAGGGTTAAAAGTCCTTAGGGAGGAGTGGTTTAAAAACATAAGGTAAGAATATGAACAGGAGCTAGATAATAAGAGATGACCTCTATTAACCAAAAATAAAATTCTAAGAGCTCCTGCCTTCCCCCAGTCTCCTGCCACCAAATGACTGAATGGACCCCGACTTTCAGCCAAGGGGATTTCAAAGAAACCTGAAAAATTAGATTAGGCCATGGTGGGAAGGGAGTTCAGACATGCCCCATTATAGTCTTCTCTCAAATTCCGGCACAAGTTACCAACATTAACATTAAATCTGATATTTTAAGTGACAAAACAGACTCTTTGTAGCAGTAAGATACCAAATTCCAACCTGATTCTAGCATAGCATCACATGATAGATAGCAGGCCACAAAATAAATCAAAGCATTTTACCCCAAATTATACTTCTTTGACATAGTTTGGAATGACTTAACATAGCTGTATCTTTTGGGGAAAAATTGCATTCTATAGAGAATCTCATTCCCTTTACTGAGTCTTTTCTGGAGAGTTTAACACCTTTCAAAGGTCTAAATATGAAATATTTGCCGTCTATTATCTCTAAGAGTGGGCACTTATTAGATTTCATCAATGTAATAAGAACTTAAGGCCAGGCATGGTGGATCATACCTGTTACCCCAGTACTTGGGGAGGCTGAGGTGAGCGGATCACCTGAGGTCAGATGTTTGAGACCAGCCTGGCCAACATGGCAAAACTCCATCTCTGCTCAAAATAAAAAAAAAAAAAAAAAAAAAAAAAAAGCTGGGGGCTATACATGGGACATACCTATAATCTCAGCTACCTGGGAGGCTGAGACAGAATTGCCTGAACTCGGGAGGCAGAGGTTGCAGTAAGCAGCCAAGATCACACCACTGCACTACAGCTCAGGTCACAGAGAAAGACTCCATCTCAACAACAACAACAACAACAACAACAAAAAAAACAAAAAAGAACATGGTATCTTAAACCCTTGTCTTAATCCAGACAATCCTTTCTATTGATTCCAGGTTTTTAGTCATAACTTAACTCTTTCAACCAATGGCCAATCAGAAAATTTTTGAATCTACCTATGACCTGTAAACCTCCCACCACATCCCGCCTTTCTGGACCAAACCAATGTCTACCTGACACGTATGAATTGATGGCTTCTATTCTCCCTAAAACATATAAAACAAAGTTTTAACTAAACTACCTTGTGCATATGTACTTGGAACCTCTTGAGACTGCTTTGGGCGATGGTCATTCACATTTGGTTCAGAATAAATCTCTTTAAATATTTTACAAAGTTTGCTTTTTCTTTTGACACCTCATATGCCATGGTAAAGATTAAACATTTGATATATTCTTAAAGCAGAAGGGACCCATGAATAAATGTAAAGCACAGAGTTTCTTAACAGACTTGTTTTTGAGAGGGTAAGAGTACAGAATTGGTGAAACAGAAAGCAAACAAAGAAGGCAGAAAGAAGGAGAATTGAAATATAAGGTGGTGCAGAGAGGAGTTGTTTAGGACCTATAATCAGGAGGGTGTGCTGGCTCATGGATAAGGAGCAATTCAGGATAATGTCAAACTTTCTACTTTTGAGGATTGGCTGAATGGCAGAAGGAGACAGGAAATACATGAGGAAGAGTTATTAGGGGTCAAGAATTTATTTTTGGATATTTTACATTTCAGAGGCCAATGACACATTCAGATATGAAAGAAGTATCTGGATTCTGAATAAATGAGATATAAAACAGAGGAGGGACATAAGGAAGCGCACTGTTGTCTTCATTACTGTAGTGATTAGCTTGGATAATACGGCTTAATATGAGAGCCAAAAAAGTCGGATAAAGAACTTCAGTGAAGCCCTCAACAGGGGTGGGCCCAAGTGGAAAGTCTGCAGAGATACAAATAACAGCGCAGCTAAACAGAGGCTGAAAAATAGAAGAGAGAGTTAGCAATTGGAGCAACCTTCCAAAAGACCAGGCGAGTGATATCTAGAGCACAGATCACTGGGAGTAGACACCTCCTATCTCTCAGACACTAAGCTAGATTCTGGAGATACACTGAAAAACAAGCAAGACACAGACTGTGCTTTCATGGAGCAGTATAGTATGGGGTGCCAAAAAATAGTTGAACAAATAAACTTATGCATATGGTGCTCAATGCTAGAAGAAAGAAAAAAAGTGCTGAAATGCAAAATAACTTGGTGAGGTACAGATGGGAAGCCTATTTAGATTGAATGACCAGGGAAAGTCTCTCTCTGAGTAGATGGCATTTAGGCTGAGACAGGGAGGGGAAGAAAGAATGAGCAGTGTATGTGAAGAGCTGGGAAAGGCATACTAGGAAGAAACAGTAGCATTTGCAAAGTGTCTCTGGAAGGAAAGAGCCTGGTAAGTTTGAGGAGATGGAAAAACAGCATCGTGGCAATTCATTGTAAGTGAGGAGAGAGGTAGATACGGGCCTGATAACATGGGGTCTTACAAGCCATTGCAAGAAAAGTCTGATGTATGTAAAGTGCCATGGAAAGCCATTGAAGGGCAGCATCCTTAAATATGAGTTTCAATATCATTATTGTTGTCATGTGGAAAATGAACTGGAAGGAATCAGTAAAAATAGTAAAATGAGGTAGAAAGCCATTAGGGCATTCTGGATGAGAGATGATAGTGCACAGAATGAGTGTGGTTGCTGGAGACAGAGATGCATAGATTCAGTACATAGAAGGGCTTATTAATGGGTTGATGGGGAGTGAAGGAGAGAGAGGAACTCAGGGTGATTCCTCTGGCTTGGTGACAACTGAGATAGGGATTATTGAGTGTGCCAGAGAGCACATTGGAGCAGAAAGCAAAGGCAGACTTTCAAGATGGTAAGTTGGTAAGTTTGGAGATACAATTTTGGAAGCGATCAATCTGTAGATGATAAAGCCATGTGACTGGATGAGTGACAGAAGGAACAGTGATTTATTTAAAGAGAGAGAAAATAAATTAGTTTGATTATGTGTATAAGTAAGTTTCCAGAAGAGGAATAAACTTGAGGAGGCCTTTGGTTAATAATTAATCTATCGATCCATTCATCCATCTATATGCACACATTTTTCCCCCTAGGAAGCAAGGCACCCTTCTGATGAAGTGGTTAGATATGAGGTGGAAGGCTTGAAAAGAGTAGTTAAATTCACAAATGAGAGAAAGAGAGATGATCATGAAAGTATAAAAGTATTGACAAGCCAGTGCATTGGGAGGACATTGATTTATGGATTTATAACAGCATTAGCCCAATTTAATTAAATCCCTCCAGCATTACCCAAAGTGAATGATCAATCAGATTGATTGCTTTTGGAGTTTACAGAAAAAATGAAAAGGATGTTTGTGGGCGAGGTGGGGGTAGGATAATAATTTTTAAAATTACTATAGTGAGAGCTTCTGAGCTGAGATAGGAAGAAAATAAAATTAGAAGGGAATAAAAGAATGAGAGGTTCCAACAGAGCAAGAATCTTAAAGAAAAGACTTTCTTGGAGTAAAAATATCTGAACTTACACATTAGATAGAGGGGGAATATTGGATTGATGAGATATAATTGACAGGATTCAGAGAGTGATTGAAAATGGCAAATGAAAAGTAGGAAAAAATTTAAAATGACTCAGATTTCCACCTGGGGTGATGGATGGAGGGTCCAATGCACCATCTAGGGACTTGGGAAAGCGAGGTTTTTTTCCCCCTCTTTTTTTCCTTTTCCTTCCAAGGAGATGATACCAGCTTAGTGTTAGTCATGTAAGCTGGAGTTGCTTTTCAGGCATCTGCATGGAGCTTCTAAGGCAGTTGAAACCAGTAAGAGGTGCTTGAGAGACTACGATTTAGGTTGAAGAATGAATGATAAGTATGTAAGCAGTAGAAGATAGAAAATAGGTAAAATTGTCCTGAAGGTCAGAACTCCAACACGCACCATCATTGCGGGAAAATTTGCTGCCTTTGATCCCATATATTAATAGTTCCTCTACGATCATAGAGCAACCATCTGTGTTGGTAAGATTCTCCAGCCACAGGCAGCTTTGTCACTGGCCTGGAGAAATTTGCAACTCCTAGAATGGCCCAGAGACTTCCCCTCTTTGTGTTTTTGCTCCATTGCTCCAGCAACGATGAACACCTTTTGTCTCCGAAGGGCTCACATACGTTAGTTGGGCAAGACTCATTTTAGCTGCTGGTAAATTTGAGTGTTCTCACAAAGACCCACAGCAAAATACTAGACCCAAAGACCATGCTGCTGATTTTCAAAAATGGTCATTAACTGATCTGACTTAAAGTTTCCATCAATATAACCAAACATAATCAGCCTTCATAAGGTCCTTTGCTGTGCTCCTTTCATTTGGTGGTTAAAGCAAACTTTGACATCCTTGATATCTCCAGCAACCATATAAAAGCCCTATGGCTTTCTGTGGGAGAGAAAATTGTGCCTGGAGTCTAAATCTCCTTACCTCAAGATCTTGGGTTTCTGTTTCCTGGAGGATTATATGAAAGTCACCTCCATAATGCATTCAGCACAGGGAATAATGGACAGTAGATACTCAGTAAATATAATCTCTCCTCCTTTCTTTTTCCTTCTCCCACTCCCAGTTTAAAAACTCCTGACCGGGCGCGGTGGCTCAAGCCTGTAATCCCAGCACTTTGGGAGGCCGAGGCGGGTGGATCACGAGGTCAAGAGATTGAGACCATCCTGGTCAACATGGTGAAACCCCGTCTCTAAAAATACAAAAAATTAGCTGGGCATGGTGGCGCGTGCCTGTAATCCCAGCTACTCAGGAGGCTGAGGCAGGAGAATTGCCTGAACCCAGGAGGCAGAGGCTGCAGTGAGCCGAGATCGCGCCATTGCACTCCAGCCTGGGTAACAAGAGCGAAACTCAGTCTCAAAAAAAACAAAAACAAAAACAAAAAAAAACTCCTGTCTATATAATGGATGCACACATATGAAATATGCTAACATCTCAGCTCTTTTTCCATATTTAGTATGTTTCAGAAATGTGTTTTATTTGGCACATGTTGGTAACTAATATCTATATTATAGTGAAGAACAATTCCATGCATATGTATACACACGTGCATAAACACGTAAGTGTATGGGCTTACACAGAGTGAATATTTCTTAGTTATAGCTATAAGCTCTTAGGTAGTAAAGTGCCGTATAAATCCAAGGTAATATTTCTATTGGATATAGCTTTCACTTTCAATTTGATTTGTTTTTGTTGGATTTTTTTCTTGATCTTTTGAGAAGTCAAAGTCATTAAGAGACTTACATCTAAATTTTCACTCTGTTCTTGTTCATTAATGGAGCCTGATTTAGGATTGCAAACTTTTATTTTTACATAGTTATTTGAATTTTGTGCAATAGCATACAGTCAAAATCTTTAGCTTTACCATTATAGATCCCCTCATTCTATCAGCAACTCAATTTCTGATTTTATCTCTGATTGAAATATTTACCCTATCCACTACTCAATAGTTCTAGAACACATTTGGAACTTTCTCTAATTTGTGCTTCTGATTTGTTGTTTCCTAGTACATGAAATTTTCTTCTCATACTCTTTATCCTTCTAAATCTGATTCTTATGATACCTTTCACCAGAAGCCATAAATTCTATCACTTGACTGTCTATGGATTAATTTATATTATGGAGATGGTTACACATTTTGTATAAGGAGAATGAGTTATACTTTTGATTTCTGATACACTCTTTCTTAGATAACTCCTTACACATAGTAAGTGCTTAATAAGCTGTGGATTGGTTTTTTTTTCAGGTGATAAAAAATATATCTTAAAACTAATTTTAGGGATATTTTAAAAACATGATGATAGATTAAATAAAAAAGTCCAATGTGGAAAGATAATTAAGTATTGATTAAAAGTATTAATAAAATAAATTTGCTAGAACTACTTACTAATATTTCATATTACTAATATCTTTATTATGTATCTAAAAAATCCAAAAGCAGATTAGAAAGTTACCAACTATATTAATTTTTCCCAAGCTTGTTAATACAAATGGATCTATGTACTTGGACTTTTTTAAGGCTTCTTAGTGGGCGAACTAGTGTTTCCCCTTACTAGTTAGCAAAGCTCTACAAGTGTGCACATTTTGAGAAAAAACATGTAACCATTTATTTTCATCTAACCGTTTATTTTCATGAAACTGGGCTTTGTCCAACTAAATATATTTTAGAATCACTTAAGAATCTTATTACTTTTATTGAAAGCCTTTGAATAATTTATAATATAGTCTACAAAGAAAGTAAGTCTCCTAGGATAAATATATTGTTGCCTTTTGTTTTTATAGTCCTTCCTTCCCTCCCTCCCTCCCTCCCTCCCTCCCTCCTTCCCTCCCTTCCTTCCTTTGTTCCTTCCTTCCCTCCTTCCTTCCTTCCTTCCTTCCTTCCTTCCTTCCTTCCTTCCCTCCTTCCTCCTTCCCTCCTTCCTTCCTTCTTTCCTTCCTTCCTTCCTTCCTTCCTTCCTTCCTTCCTTCCCTCCTTCCTTCCTTCCTTCCTTCCTTCCTTCCTTCCTTCCTTCCCTCCTTCCTCCTTCCCTCCTTCCTTCCTTCTTTCCTTCCTTCCTTCTTTCCTTCCTTCCTTCCTTCCTTCCTTCCTTCCTTCCTTCCTTCCTTCCTTCCTTCCTTCCTTCCTTCCAGATATATTCATGACTATCCACTATGTGAAAGGTCCTTAGAGTAAGGGTTAAATACAAAGTTCCATAATACTTTCATTGGAGTCAAGAAGACTGTAAAGAAAGGAAGACAGGACAATTTCAGGTTGTGATAACACCTGTGAAGGAGGCAGATATGGGGCTGTGATAGGGATGTACATACCGGTATCATTCAATGAATTTTCAAGAGATCATACTAAGGAGTATGGGAAAAGCCTGTGTTACAGAGCTTAACGGCAACACAATTTGATTCCAACTCTCCTTTGCCTAACAAGCAGAACATAATCAAAATAAAGAAGAAACACGTGATTTGGGGTGAAGTCACTTTATCTTTTGAGATACTTCTTATATTTAAAAAAATAAACTATAAACAGATGATCATATTGATTATGTAAAATATAATTGTTAGAAAAATGTAAGAAACGGAGATGGGAATTTGGGTTGAAGGCAGAAGTACTGTGTTTATCTGCATGTTTCTTTCCTTTCTCAATTCTCTTTTTGCTGCTCTCTCAATGTGTATTATGCCAGGCACTGAGCCAGACTCTGAGGATAGAAAATGTGAATAAGACATTGTTCCTCTCATCAAGGATTTCACAGTCTAGAGGATTTATATGATACTTCACATTCCTAAGTTTAGCTCTCTTGGGAAGAAAATAAAGAAGTGAATATAAAATTTCTTTGGGTGAAGCAAACTTGACCAAACATAACTATGTAAAAAAACCTGTCTAGAATCCTTTTCCCTCAGGAACCTGAATGAATCTTTCCCTCACCTCATTCATGGCTCTGCTCAAGTGTTACATTTTTAGTGAAGTCTTCACCAGCCTTTGAAAACAGCATCCTAACTTCTCCAGGACTTGACCTTCCCCTGCTTCCTTTTTCTCCCTGGCACTCATCATCTTATAAATACCTTATGATGTAATCATTGATTTATTGTTTAAAATATCTTATGGTTCTAAATGGTGAGGTCCACGAGATTAGAAGTTTTGGCTCATTTTGTTCGCTTGTGCATACCCAGGGCCTGGTACGGTATCGGTCTCATACCTGGTACTCAATATATGTTTATGAATGGAAGAATATTAAGATAACAGAAAAATAAAATATATATTGCTTTTGAAGGATTGAGTAGAAAAGGAGCAGAAAGAGTTATAATTAAGGCATTATTCTAAACCTTTCAAGGCTACCTCTGTACCTCCAGGTACTCATTGCTATTTATTACTATCCAAACCTTGGTAGAGTGTCTTCTGCTCAAATAAAAGTAAATTATTTACCGTAAATTAGAAGGCAATGATTCAGCTACAGCTCAAGCGCTATATGAACAGCTCTATTAAGTCATTGCTTTATGTTCTAGGGATAGCTAAGACAGCCATTTTTAAAAAAATGATGTTTAAATACTTACAGTTCACAAGGAATGCATTTATAATTCATCAATTAAAAAAGAAGTTTCTTATTTACCTTAGCTTTAGGAAAGGTATTCCCAGTAAGAAAGCTAAGGTTGGATCCTGTGGATCATTGTATTGTTTTAAAGGTAACACTACCATATACATCTTGATAGCATTTTTGAAGCTCTAGCAGGAAGATTTTCAATTAAAAAAATGTAGTTACCATAATAAGACTTTTCTAGTGTTTATAAAGCTCAACGGGACTATATATTAAAGTGCAATTTATTGATTACCATGTCTTATATTTAAAAAAATACGTAATTGTAGTCTGGAGCACTTTTAAAGGCCAAGATAGTCTGTTTATTTACAATAATAATGGAACTAACTGTTATCTTAAGCAAAAGTTACAAGTAACATGG
This sequence comes from Saguinus oedipus, assembly GCA_031835075.1. Classification (NCBI taxonomy): domain Eukaryota; kingdom Metazoa; phylum Chordata; class Mammalia; order Primates; family Cebidae; genus Saguinus; species Saguinus oedipus. The sequence continues at coordinate 5,010,576 of CM063177.1, read as the reverse complement.
ATAATTGGAGTTTAAAAGGCAGGAAATTTCCTCACTTAGGGAAGAAATATTCTTGTAGAACAATTTTGCAGGTATAAGAGAATCTGAAGGTAGTCAATGCCAACCTACGCTCATTGTTCAGAGCCTTAAGGGTGGAAGGCTGACTAATTTGACGGGGCTCTTAAAGCAAACACACACAAAAGACATGGGACTGTTGCATAGTTATGATACTGAATGTAGCTTGCAGGCCAAAAACACACACACAAAAGAGGAGCGGATGTTCTTATTCCCGAAGCTCACAACTAGAGATTTGGTGGGAAATATGTAATTAAAAGGTTGTTGTATGCATTTTTTCCTCTTTGCTTGGCCAGCATAAAGCATTTGGTAAAATCATATTTGGTGTATAAATACCCAATGCGTTTGAATGATAAATCAATTTTGCTTGGAACAAAAGCAGGTAAAGGCGTGGACCCTGGGGCTGGACCCCTCAGGCACAAATGTTACCTCTACCACCACCTCCTTGTGCAATTTTGGGCAAATTAATTAACTTCTGTAAGTCTCAGATTCCTCCTCTTAAAATAGGTTCATGATTATAACTCTTAGCTATACTATCTCATAAGACTATTTTATGAAATTATCTAATACATGGGTAAGTTTCTAAATAAAATGCCTGGCATATGTTAGGATATCCATAAATGCTAGCTGTTGTTATTACTGTTATTTCTGTTGTTAATACTATTATTAAGATTATTCAGTCAAATCCATCCTAAAAATATACAGACTTCTCCAAAATACTTAGCAATTTAAAAGGATAAAATATTTTGAATTTTCTTATCTGTTATTCTAAGACTTTTAAACAGCAGTCTTCTTAAAGGGCTTTATTACCATCGTTTTGAAGATCTATTGGTGAATGCAATTTCAGACTTCCCTGATTTTAAAATTTTGGATGTAATTAACTATTTGAATGTGGAGCACACAATATAGTTGGTTACTTAACCAGACACTTTTGGTTACATTCAGGAACAACAACAACTAAAAAAAAAAAAAAAAGAAAAAAAAAAGGAAAACAGAACAAACCAAAATATATGTATGTATTTTGAGACAGTCTTGCTCTGTTGCCCAGGCTGGAGTGCAATGGTGCATTCTCGGCTCACTGCAACCTCTGCCTCCTGAGTACAAGCAATTCTTCTGCCTCAGCCTCCCTAGTAGCTTGGATTACAGGCATGCACCATCATGCTCAGCTGATTTTTGTATTTTTACTGGAGAAGGGGTTTGGCCATTTCAGCCAGGCTGGTCTCAAACTTCTGACTTCAGGTGATCTACCCCCCACTAAGCCTCCCAATCTGCTGGGATTACAGGTGTGAGCCACCCAAAATATTTTCAGAAGTAGTTTAACTGCCTTGAAAATCTTAGCTGTGTTTTAATGTTACAAAGATGTTTATACCATAAAGTCTTTTTGCTGTTCATAAATTGTATGCTCGGGATTACACTTTAGAGTTACATTAACTCTAAGTTATAATCACAGAATAATTCCTGGCAATAGTCTGCCCTGGGATTCTCACGACATAGAGATGGGATCAGGCAGCTGATTCCTACCCTCAATAAAGGAGCAACTCAATCCATGTTAAACTGAAATACAATGACTATCTAGAGCACTGAAAATATACTACTTGGTTTCTTTCTTTCCTTTTTCCTTTGTGATAGTTAGTTATAAGACTGAATGAGAATACAGCCTTTTTGTTTGTATTGCACTATAGTTTTTAGGATTAATTTTTCCTTTTCTGTTGTTTTTCTCATTTATTTTTATTTTAAATAATAGAAAGATATTTCCTAGTAGATTTTCACTCATGGTTAAATTTTGGGATCTTGTAGGATGGATTTGTCTTCTTGAACCATTCTCAGTGCAAGGTTCCCATCTTCACTATTTAAGCTTACATTAATTCAGTGATTTCTGGTAAGAATTTCTCTTAAGCAAGATAGTCTAAATATTTCTAGAGTGGTTCTAGCCATACATTGTATTGATATAGGCAGGAGGCAGGAGGGTGGGGTGCCTGGTGAGGGTTCCACCCTCAAGCCTGGACTCACAGCCCTAAATGAGAACGTTCATTGCTTTATTCGTGCCCAAATGTTGCCTTTTGGCCCACCATGTCCCCTATCCTGTGTCCATATAAACCTCAAACTGCTGGCTCCAAGAGCAGAAGACTGGCAGAACAGCACAGATGCAGAATGGTGCAGCAGAGAAAGAGAAGAGAAGGAGCACTTGAACATGAGAAGGATTTGGCTGGGGATGGTTGGAGAGGAGACAGGCCATGGGACAGCTGAACTCCAGGGGAAGATCATCTTCCCCCTCCAACCCCTTTCACCCTCCTCATCCATCCCACTGCGAGCCCACCTCTATTACTCAATAAAATCCCTGCATTCACCATCCTTCAAGTCTGTGTGACCTGATTCTTCCTGGATGCTGGACAAGGACCCAGGTACCAAGAGAGCAGGGTATAAAAGGCAGTCAACCAGATTATCCACTGAGTTGATTAACACTTAGCTGTCCATGGGTAGCAAAGATAAGAGAGAATTGTAATACCCCAAGACACTGTCTTGAGGCCAGAGCCCCAAAGCCCTAGCCCTGGCTGACCTGCATGCTCCCTTTCCTGTAAGGGTTTGACTGTGCAACAGCCCAGTAAACAAGTCCCACCCCAGTTGCAAGTCCTGTGAGGGGTGAGGGAATTCTCCTGTTTCAGTATCCTCTTAAATTAATATAAAACCTGGGGTTTTACTGATTTAATAATAGTTTAAAACTCCATATCTACATTACCATAAGAGATTACCAGGGAGGTTACTGATATTAAAATTTAAAATTAAAAAAAAAAACAAAGATGTGAAAAACAACAACAGCAAATTAAGCTCTGTCCTCTGAATTTCCAGAACTAATTATTGATTTATTTTTAAAGTGATGTGTTTAGATGCCTGGGAGGTGGCCAGGATCAAGATAAGACTCTTATGTCTGTGACATAAGAGTGAAAAAGTTTAATTTCATCAAAACATTTTTCTATTACCAAAGCATCTGTCTACAAGGAATACTGATCTTCAGAAAGATACACACACACTACACACACACACACACACACACACGCACAAATGTTAAATTGAATTAACCTATAAACCATAGTGCCTGGTGGACCCTCACTTGTGGAGTTCCAAAATAAAAGTACCTCACAGGTCAACTGACTGATGAACTGGAGCACTGGAGGATTGGGGATAACTTGCCTGAGGGTGTTAGCAAAAGTTTAGATGAATTATAAAGGATCACTGGCAACTGCAGGTCTATTCCAAGGCTGCATGGCTTCTCTCACAGCAGTGGGTAATATAAGAAGCATGTGTCTACTTCCCAAGGGGATTGAATTTTCATATTTGCCTCTTCTAAGTAGTGTACTTTGCTAATTACGGAGGAGAGATGATACTCAGAAAAAGTAGCCTATCATGTGCAATGGTAGATTGCATACCATTTCTGTTGTTGAACAGGTTCATAGAAATGGACTGCGTCAGATGAACAGAAATGCTTGTATGTTCAGGGCAGGCATTATTCGTGATATTTCTCTATTTATGACTTTTTTTCAGATCAGCAACGCATTGGTACTACAGATTGTCTGTTTGTCCCTTCCAAACCTCATGTTTAAATGTGACGTTGGAAGTGGGGACTAATGGGAGGTGTTTAGAGCATGGGAATAGATCCCTCATGAATGGTTTGGCCCCATCCCTGAAGTATTGATTCAGTTCTCAACATATATAAACAGTTATATATATTTAAGAGATAAAGAGCAAAGTTTATTAGGGAATTAAATTTGTCCAAGGACTGATCCCTTTTCAACTGGATGTCTCCTAAAAGGCCAGGATGTATCAAAACATTGAATATAATCTCCTCTAATACCACAACTTTTCTCATCATGGCCCAGAATTGAGAAGATGCCAGCATCTTCCAGCATCAGCAACAGCAGCTGCATGTGTAACTGTATGGAATGCAAACACTTAGGCTATTGTAGAGTAAATATTAAATGTGAATAGTACTCTATAATTCTGACGAGATCTGCTTGTTAAAGACAGTGCGGAATCGCCCCACTCTTCCTCTGGCTTCCTCTCTTGCAATGTGATCTCCGCACAGGCTGGTTTCCCTTCACCTTCCACGATCGGTGGAATCAGCCTGAGGCCCTCACTAGGTGCAGATGCTGATGCCATCTTTCTTGAACAGTCTGCAGAACTGTGAGCCAAATAAGCTTCTTTTCTTTATAAATTACCTAGATCAAGTATTCCTTGATAGAAACAGCAAATGGACTGAGACAATTGATCTCGGAAAATTAAGCTCTTAAATAATGGAATGGTCAACATAGGAATTTGTGTTTATCTAAATCGGCTTTATAAAATACATGGTGAAGATCTACAGGTTTATTGAGGGAAGCAAATATCCTTGAACTTGACATAATGAACTCCTCCTAGCAAAAACTGATACATAGGCCAGACTCTCCAATCTGGCACCACTCAACATCCTACCTGCAAAAGAACTAACCCTTTTGCCCTGTGTGGAAAGAAGCACAACCACTCAAATTGCAGACCAATAGTAACTTCATGATCCTCAATTTTCTTGTCTGTAAAATGAGAGAGTTAGGGTAAAGATAAAACTTTCCAGACTTTGGAAAGGAGTCTGTAACATCATGCCATGGAAGTGTCTTTTTGCCCTGATTGAAGTAAGCAGAAGGAATGAGGTAAACATTCATTCAAAATTTCAGTCAAGATGCATTTTCTTTATGAACTAGATGGAGCCCTGGACTTTTGTCTAAAAAACAGAACTTAATAATGACTTCCCTGTTTGGAAACCAGCCTTTCAGAGATTTTACATCTTCATGTTTTAAGAGAACAACTCTAGCTCAAGACATTGGTGTTGAGCCTAGATGGAATCATAAAGGCATTTTTAATAAAGGCACATTGTCAACTATTTTTATATAAAGACATAATTACTCAAAGATAAAACCTGCATTACACCAAAAACATACTCTCCATCTAATTTCATTAGTATTATTTCATTTTGAAAGCAAAACTTCCTTAAATCACTACTTATGTTTGCTTATACGTAAGAAAGAAAAAAAGAAACAGAAAGAACCAAGGAAAAGAAAATACAAGGAAAAAAGAGCTTTCCTAATTCCATTGAGGGTCTTAGATCTTTAGTGGGCAAAATTATACTCTCTAACATCCAAATATATAAACAGTTATATATATTTAGGAGATAAAGAACAAAGATTATTAAAAATAAGTATGTCCAAGAACTGATCCCTTTTCTATTGGGTATTTTCTAAAGGCCTAAATGTATTAAAACACTGAATACTATCTCCTCTAATGCCACAACTTTTCTCATAATAGCCCAGAATTTAGAAGATGCCAGCATCTTCCAACATCAGCAACAGCAGCTGCATATGTAACTGTCCAAAATGCAAATGTGTGTATGAAAAGTACCAGCAATAATTTAGAAGTGAAATGATACACCCCACATACATGAAGACAGTGAATAATGGTATGAAGAGTTTTAATTTTGTACATGCTCCATAATATTGAATTACTTTTATTCCGTAGCTATGTCTTGTAAATATAAAAAATTGAAAAGCATAATCCTTTAGGTAAATGTAAACACATCTTTAGAAACCGGTGATAATTAAGCTTATAGGAAATTACAAATACTACATTTATCAAGAATAAATATGGTTTGTTTGTGCCACCAGTCTGCAGATTCATCCAGCTTTAAGTTTGTATCCGCAGAAGAAACAAAATTCTGTGTTAATTTTTAAAGAAAATTTAAAGAAAGCGAAGTTTAAAATACATACACTAATTGTAAATGCAAATTTTCATTTCGCTGAAGTGCAACAGTGTTTTTGCTTCACTTTCACACACACACATATTCACGTATACACACAAATATAAATAAATTAGTATATGATAACACATCTCATGAAAGGTCTTTCACATTGGAAAATATTGACCTCCACATGTGAGACATGTAAAGGAAATCTCTGACCTCAATGTTCTGGGAGGTACCACCTGTATAGAAAGAATTATAATTTGATTAGGTGACGAGTGGAACGGAGGTGTGCATAGGGCCTAAGAGAACTCACGGCAGGCATATCTAAACCATATTTTCTGATGTTGGAGCTGAGAGATGACACAGAGTGGAGCAGGAGTTGATGGGGAAAATTTGCTAGTATTTGTGTGGACGGGCCAGAGATTTCCAGGCCGAGAGAACAGCAAGTGCAATCTTCATACATTCTGCGTACCCATTCCTGATGCACATTTACTTACTCAGCTCCATAAATGGGCATTCCTGCCTTTAGGCTTCAGCTCTTTCAGGTTGTTCTCTCTGAACACAAGCTTCACTTCTGTATGTCCAATGCCCCGTACGGGGCTTAACATTTAATAATAAGGAGGCAATCTGGTATAATAAAACATTGAATTAGGTAAAATCTGCATTTGAATTCCATCTCTTGCACTTACTAGCAATACATAGAGTGAATTATATAATCTTTTGAGACGTACTTTTATCATCTGTAAGATGAGGATAATAGGGACCTAAGTTTGGAATATGTTATGAAGAGTAAATGAGATAATGAATATAAAGAATGCATTAAAGCACCAATTGTATACTTAAGTATAGAGTATGTGATAGCTACAGAGCAGATTTCCGGTTATCTATCAGTGCATTCTCTACTCTTCCAATTTACGAAAAGTAACCTCCCAAAATCCTAGTCTATGTTGAGTCTAGGAGTAATAATATGAATAAGTTCTGGGTAGTGGAAAATTCAGTGTCTTCCTTCTGGTTGAAAACAATGGCTGGAAAATCAGGGCCAATTTTACCCTATGCGATTGATGCTACCATCAAGCTTTAAGAAAAAGAGAATGTGTATCCTTTATTTCAGGGGAGCCCAACCCATGGGCCATGGACCTGTTAGGAACTGGGCTGCACAGCAGTAGGTGAGTGGCAGGTGAGTGAACAAAGCTTCATTTGTATTGATAGCCACTCCCCATTGCTTGTGTTACTGCCCGAGCTCTGTCTCCTGTCAAATCAGTGGTGGCATTAGATTTCATAGGAGCGCGAATTCTATCATGAACTGTGCATGCAAGGGATCTAGACTGCGTGCTCCTTAGGAAACTCTAATGCCTGATGATCTGTCCTGTCTCCCATCACTCCCAGATGGGAACATCTAGTTGCAGGAAATCAAGCCCGGGGCTCCCACTAATTTTACATTATGGTGAGTTATATAATTATTTATGTATTACAATGTAATAAGAATAGAAATATAGTGCACAATAAATGTATTGTGCTTGAATCATCCCGAAACCATCTCGCCCTCCCCAGTCCATGGAAAAAGTGTCTTCCACAAAACCAGTCCCTGGTGCCTGAAAGGTTGGGAATCACTGCTGCTTTATTCCATAGCTAACAAGATGTTCCTCCTTCTAAACTTTTCCCATGAAAGAATAAAACTGTTAATTTGACTTTTTCAATACTGGAAGAGAAGCAGAAGTAGCAGTTATTATTGGTAATGGAATAGTGGTATCCATAGTCACTGAAAGTTCAAATTGGTAGAGTTTTGAGAGAGTGTAGTACATCTGGAAATCTGCACGTGGGTTTGCAAGGGGTAGGGTGAGGTTAGGGAGAGTGAGAGAGCTATAAGAATGCTGGTAATTCGTGTTAAGGACTATGGATTTAAACTATTGATTCATTTTAAGCAGGAGTGCGAAATTATCAGATTTCATTTTAGATAGCTTGTTCTGCTCAGGGACGAAAAGGATTAATAAGCATTTCCTCTTAAGAAAGGGAGGCTGGATGCAAAGAGTCTAGTTAGAAGACCTGCTCAGACATTCAAAAGAGAAAGGCTGGTGGTCTAAACATGGGTAGTGGGTGTAGGCATGGACAGGGGTAGCTCACCCAAGACACGTTCAGAGGACAGGTTGTGTAACAGATTGGTGACTTTTTATGTCAGGGATGAGTTAAGCAGAAGAGGCAAGAATAACACAGATTCTGAGCTTGGAGTCATAGGCTGAATGCCTATTTGGGTTTTGGGATGATTTTTATTTTGGAAATGGGGAGTGAGATGCCTGAGCAACACTCATCTTGAGATACCTTGTAGGCACTTACACATTCAGCATCACTCTCATCACCACCATCACCGCTGTTATCACCATCATCATCATCTTCATTATCATCAAAATCAAATTATTGTAGGAATTTTGAATAAATCACTTTCATAGATGTAAAAAATGGATACTTTATAGAAATGTGTGCTGTCATTATTTTTTGGAAGCTGCTTATAATGTACTTGGTTAGGTTTAGAGGGATGACATGTTATATCAGCTGAGAACAGACTTTTCAACTCTCTTTCATGGGTGTCAACGTGCTTCTTATTAATTTATTTACATAGAGTTTTAGTTTGGTGGAAAAAAATTCTATCTTTTCTACTTATGAACCATGGAATCTTGGGCAAATAACTCTATTTCCTCATCTGTAGAGAGGGCGGCTACTGATATCTACCCTAAAAGATATCAGTAAAATTCACTGAACTGTTCCATTATATGTAGACCCCTTGTATACATTTATGATCTAATCTTTACTATGTCATTTTAAGCACAGTCATAAGGTTTTAACATTTCTATTTTTATATTTAAGGTTGTACAAGATGATATGCATGGTTCTATGGCTCTAAGATTTTCTAATGTAATTTAACATTTTAACATTTATATTTTTGATTGTTCACAGTTGTTTTTGTTCAAGGTTTTCTTAATTGCAGAGACTAATGATTCAAATGACTGGAAGTAAAAAGCAGTTTGATAAGAGAACATACATACTGAAATGAGAAGACGAAAGTCAATAGGAAAAAAACATGGCTATCCTTCTCCTAGGGTCTGCAATGTCATAGTCACTCTCTCTTGGTCTCCCTTTGTCTCTCTTTCTTTTTCAGTGATTCTGCATTTCAATTTAAACTTTATTTGAAGAACAGCATCTCTATTTGGCCATTATTTTATTTCCTCATAATTTAGACTTGCAAATGGATTTTGATTTCCCATGGCCTCGCCCCAACCTCTTATCATTCTTATTATATTATTTTGACTAAGCATAATACAAAATGTGGCACCTGCCTTTAGCAGAGCCTTGACCCCAGGTCCTTCTTCAGCAGTGATGTGGAATGGTGAGCAATGATCGTATCTATTAAGTACTGTTGACATCATCAAAATTATTTCAGGCAAAAAACATAAGCATAGGGAATTTAGCAAGATGGGTATGACTATCTCCTCACCTGTTTCATGCGTTGAGAACAGATCCATACTTTATTATGAAAGTCTGAAATTACATAAGCCAGAATACAAAAACCTCTCTGAAATACAGGGGGAAATAGGTGGGAAATAGAGTTGAATGAAGGTTAAAATTTAAGCATAAGAGACAGACTGGGCAGAAAGTTGTCCTAAAAGAAATATTACAAAAATGGTATTTCTTTATATAACCTGGTTTTTCTAATCACTGAGGGAGCAAAAAAATTAAAACACTAGTTTATGAAACTTACTAAAAACGAAACAAATCTCGACAGCATGATTACCAGTAACCTGACGACCAAGAGCATTTTGTTGTCAGTTACATCATTTAGGCTGTGGTTTCCCTGAAGACTCCTCTCCAGAACTAGCGTCATACTTTGGTAACAGCACATTGAAGAATATGTAGCTAGTGTCTTAATAGACGAAAATTAAGTGTCAGACACATCTTCAGGTCATTTAATCTCCTTCATTTTGCCCTTCTAAAATATTTCCGCTAAAGCACCCAAATAACATAATTAATCTTTAATAATCCACAAAAGATTTAGTACTTCCACAAAAGATTTGTGTGTTTCACTAATATTTTGATGGCTGCTTCTTGGGTTTGTTTATAAAGGATCAAACACAGCAATAAATGTACTATAATTTTATTTAGCATCAATTTTCTAAAATAGGCCGGCCAGGTGGCTCAAGCCTGTAATCCCAGCACTTTGGGAGGCCGAGGCAGGTGGATCACGAGGTCAAGAGATCGAGACCATCCTGGTCAACATGGTGAAACCCCGTCTCTACTAAAAATACAGAAAATCAGCTGGGCATGGTGGCGCGTGCCTGTAATCCCAGCTACTCAGGAGGCTGAGGCAGGAGAATTGCCTGAACCCAGGAGGTGGAGGTTGTGGTGAGCCGAGATCGCGCCATTGCACTCCAGTCTGGGTAACAAGGGCGAAACACCGTCTCAAAAAAAAAAAAAAAAAAAAATTTCTAAAATATTACCAATAGTTTATCAGTCACTAAAATATCAGAATTCATCTATTACTTAGCAATATAATTTTCTTATTCCTTAGTCACGCTTTACCCTAATGCAGATCTCTCAAAAATCTAGTTCAATTCGATATGAAGGATAAAGAAAATCAGATCCAAATAATAAATACATGGATCCTGCCATGTTAATAAAACGCAAAATAAGAAAAATATCAAGAAAACAAATTATTACTTTTGTTTTTATAAAACTTAAGCTCCCAGAGGACAAGAATGTTGTCTAACGTACATAGAACATTGTGAACTGTTGGTACTTGGATATTAAAATTCAATATTTACAAGTGGAACATAATTTACTGAGCCATTCCAATGCACAAGCAAATGGGATGTGTTGAATATCTTGGGATTGCTGAAATGGACTTTGATTTTATGCAACATCTTGTTAACTTTATCTGTTTTTCATAGCTCTTTTCCATTAGAGGGAGGGCAAGGGGAAAATTGGATCAAGATCTTGGTTTTTAATACTAGGCATCAACACTATGAAAAAAAATCAAAGACACATTAATAAACTAAATATTACCTCCCACTGCTCTCTGGCTACCAGGCACACACAGTTCTTTCCATTGGACTCCTAAGAGGACCTTCAATAAAGTAAAACTGTGATTTTGACATTTTTCTTGCTCACTGCCAGGAAATTCTAAATTGAGTCCCAGTTGTTTTTCAGATTAATCCATTGGAGAAAAGAGAATCTGAACACAGTATTTTACAACTTTTTGAAAATGCATTTAGGCTAAATTTAGGTCTGGGTATATGTATGTATCCTAATTATAAAACGCTCCTCTTACATCAAGCACACCCTAGGAACCTGGATGTTAAAAAAGATGAGGTAAAGCATTTCTAACATGTAAGAGCAAATTTTCTGTGAATAATAGAAACCAAATGTTTATTAAAAATATATTCAATACATGCTGTATTTTGAAAACTGGTCTGCTTTCAAGAATTGACCTATTTCCTCTCTTAATATCATAAAATGAGGGAAAAGCATCTAGTAATAGCGTTGCTGTTTGTGCTATATCTAGGAAGAAAATAGTACTTTTTATGAAAACTTACTCAATGAAACTTGATGCTTTGTTTGAGTTCTTCGTTCATATGTCAACCAGGTAAATGCACAACAAAGTGCATTTCAAAATCCAAAGAGGCTAGTGATTTCCATATTTGCTTTTTGATCTTTTCTGACACTCTAGGAACGGCTCCCCAGGAAGGGCACCTCGAAGCCTTCACTGGTGAAGAATGCAGTGCGCTCATTCCCTAGATATGCACTGCATGGAGCACATCACACCTGGGCAATTCCTATTGTTAGGAATGGAAAGGAATTGCACTTCCAGCCTTTTTAAGAGCTCATTTGGTGCTTCGCATGAGACTTTATTAAAATTAGCTCAGCTTTCAGAAACCTTTTAAGGCACTGGATGCTTTCAAAAAATCTAATAAATATGGATGGCTGATTAAAGAATGTATTTTATATACTGTATGGTAATGTTCTTTTTTCCTCTTCATTTTCCAACTTTCTTTTCTCTTGCCTTTTCTGAGGCTTCAAGTAACAAATGGGTGTTTTAAGAGGACCCACCACTCTCCATAGCACAAATTCCTTCATACTAGTGGGAACTCTATTCCATCCTTTGCCCCACTCCAAACACACACACACACACACACACACACACACACACACACACACACACACGCAAAATCAAACGGATTTTTCCAACAACTTTTACGGTAGATATTATTCCCAGTCTGCAGAGTAGAAACCGAGGCTCAGAAAAGATTAGTAATTTGCTGAATATCACATATCTAGCGGGTGGCACAGCCAACGCTATTTGAAAACAGGTCTTTTGGTAACGATGGTTATTGGACTGGAGGTATTGCACAAAGTCATTTTCAGATAGTCCCTTCTTTAGTCTTTACTTGATTGTATGAGTTTCATATTCTGACTTCAGAGTTGGTTATCTTCCCCCTACACACAAGCAAAGTCGACCAATTAAGGGTTTTATTGAGAAACACTGATGGGACAACAGTGAGAGTAAATAATAGTAACTCTTACTATAGACTTAGTCTGTTATGTAGGGCTCTGAAAACAAAACATTTTTTCTCCATAAATGCTATTTTCTGAGAGTCCATATTATTACCTTCTTCTCCTGCCATCTCCAAGTTTAGACATTTGTAAAAAGAAACTTCCTTAGAAACTGTCAGCTTCAGAGAACTGTTTTTTTCTTCTTCTTCGTTTTCTTTTTGGTCTTCAAGTCAGGGAACGTAGGAAGGTCAGTAAAGTGGTAAGTGGAATGACTTGGATGAAGGGGCACTGGACTCTTGAAAATCCACTTCTACCTGGAAGTCTAAGAAGGGAGCCCAGGCAGGCTTCCCAGGCAGAGCTGAGGGCCACATTTCCAGAAGTGCTGCTTGTGAGCAGAGGTGATCATCAGAGCACGGAAAGATCTGTTTCCCACTTTTATCGTCTATTACATAGGGGTGGGAAGTGTTTGATCTAAACCTTAGAATATCTGGATAGGTGATAAGTCTCTTTTAAAAAGCATTGAAATATATAACTTTAGTGAAATCCTGGTGGCACAGGTGAAGTGACTATTTCCTTCTTTCTTTCTTTCTTTTTTTTTTTTGAGATGGAGTCTCACTCTGTCACCCAGACTGTAGTCTGTAGTGCAGGAGCACAATCTCGGCTCACTGCAACCTCTGCCTCCCAGGTTCAAGCAATTCTCTGCCTCAGCCTCCTGAGTAGCTGGGATTACAGGCACCAGCCATGATGCCTGGCTAATTTTTGTATTTCCTTTGTAGAGACAGAGTTTCACCATCTTGGCCAGGCTGGTCTTGAACTTGGTGATCCACCCACCTAGGCCTCCCAAAGTGTGGGATTTCAGGCGTGAGCCACTGCACCTGGCCTATTTTCTTCTTAACTGAAGATGATCAAGGATGATCGCCAAGTTCCCTTTCCTTTTTCACCTGTCTCCTCTCTTGTTCTGCCAATGGTGAAGAAGAGGCTCCATCATTCTCATAAGTGTGTTATATGCAAATGACAAATTATCATTTCAGGTCTAAATCCTTTTTTCCAGATTTTCTTAGCAAAAATAATCTTCTTATCTTTTATTTTCATTTTATTCAATTTTCCTGAATACTCTCTAATTTTAATGCTGTATACATATAAAATCCCAAATCATAAAAACCATGTTCCTAAAGTCCACAGAAAAGTAATTATCTTTTTAAAGACATATTTTATACAGTTCACCATTTGTAACCTATTAAATGTAATTCAACCTAAAAGTTTATTTTTTAGAGGTGCTAAAATGCAAATAATTTGCGTAGGAAGAATTCAAATGACATTACAAAGTATGACTTATACTGAAGCATTTTTTATCCATTGGAAGCAATAGTTTTATCTTAAATTGATAGAAATAAGTCATGACTACATGTTTGTAATGGTCTCCTGTGGTTGCAGAATTCACAGGTCTCATGTCTTTGGCTACATATCCATGGGATAAATGGATGTCTTCTACATCTTACAATGTATACTTCATTATATGCTTATGGCCTCAAGCAGGGACCAATTCTTTAAGGCAGCGTGGCAATGTAACCTTTGGAAGATTGGGTCCTGTTAAGGGTTTTAAAAGGGCTTTTGAAAACGATTTTGGTCGATTCTTCATCCTTATTAGGTCACTGACTAAAGGATAAGATCTTCCTGCTCTATCAATTTCTCTTCACCAATAAAGGACTTACATATATGACTAATCATCTCATTGTAAGGATATAGTACAATACATTATGTAAACTTTAATAAATTATTTTTTGCTTGGTAAAATATAACTGTATTGATTATTTCTATTTCTTGTTTTACTATTTCAGCATCACCTTCTTAAAAGAGGAATTACTAAGGATAAAACCACACAAAAATAATGCCAGCTATCTCTTGTCAGAAGTCTTGTTGATATGTACCAACTGGAGAGTTATTTTTGAGTTGGTGAAAAAGTTAAATCATAAACTATTTTCAAAGATAAGCAAAGCATTGAAAAGCCATGGTGCTCTCTAGAGAGGACAATAAATATGTAATATTATATAATATATATTACATAATTGTATAAGGTATATTAGGAATGATGTAAATGAAGCAAATAATATGTTTATATAAATTTCTGCATTGAAAAACTAATAAAAAGTATTCTAAAAACATGCCATGTCTCAGTTTTTCTCTCCCCATTAATTCTCTAGTTGTTTATTATATCATCTGCTTATGCCCACAGCCAACATTACTGGCATCGAATTTACAGGAAAAAGAGTAAAATAAATATATAAAATTTAGGAAAACTGTTTTACTTTTTCTTAGGAATTAGAGAAATAAGAAAAGAGGATTTAACTTTATTTTAGCCTATCTCACTAGTCCTTAGAAAATTAGCGTTTCATGCCAGCACAGATTTAAACAATGAGCCAAAAGTCAGTTATAAGTAAGCAGTGAGGTAGGAACTCCTTTAAGAAGGTGACTTAAAGTGTGGTAAACTGAACTGAGAAATGTCATAAGAACAGTTGCTACTTTTACTTGAATGCCCATACTTTACTTACATTACCTCATTAAATGTATTCAATTATCCAGAAAGATAGGCATCTGGATTCTCATTTTACATTTAGGTAAACTGAGGCTCGGATAAATTAAAATGTTTATAGAAGATCAAACATTAAGTGGCAGAAAGAGAATTTCAACAGATTTCAGGCAGGAAAAATATGAAATTAGAATATAATTTGTAGGCTAAATAAATTGGTGTTTCAAATAGACAAAACTAAAAAATTATTTACAGGCTGTATAACTGAGAATTTTTATGAATTTCCAAAACGTCCATTTACAACTTTTCAGTTAAAAACCTTTCCCAGTATAACTGACTAAGAGATCCTTAGAGGTCCTTGACACTATTAATGAAATGTTAACTGCTAGCCTATAATTCTAACAGGTCAATTAGTTTCTGATCTATAACAGTACTTCACCATTGAATCTGGAATCAAAATGTCAGATTCTGGCTATCTTCTGAGTGAAATCCTGGTAATGGCAATACTGCAAATTGTAACCACCTCTTTGATTTGAATACCTCTTTAAAAATAATAACTTTAAAAACAGGCAATAAGATAAATGCTAAATTTTGAATAGAGAGAAAAAATAATTTGGCTAATTCCTTGGAATTCATTTTCACTGGCAAAGGGTTGGAAGCTTCAGATTAAACTATATACTCATTAAGAGCCTACGCCTTGACAAAGACCCAACTTAGCAAGTATGGTTGCTTGAAGTTAAAAGTATTTTACATTTATATTAAATATTTGATGGGATAAAATAATACTTTGGTTAAACTATATAATATATCGATGTACAGATATATTTCTTCATTACATTTCTGGGTATTAAGAAAAACTTGCTTTGTTTCTTGGGATTTGGCTTTAAATATACAAATGGAAAATTAGGTAGTAAAAGAAAGTTGTAGTAATTACTTTCATAGGAGGATATCTAATAAAAAAAAAAGCGATTCTTAAAATAATCAACAGTTCTCACAGTGGCTTGGTTCCCAATGTGATCTCATTAGTTGAGATGAAGTTATGGAAGTTTACACTCAGAATTCTATTTCTAAACACATACAACACTATAGTTAACATGAAGTTACAAGGTCAAATATTCTATCTTAACTGATAATTATTTCCCTTTACAGATGTCTATAAGTGTCTCTATTTCTACTGCTGGATTTAGTTTTTATTAACCCTTTAACAATCTGTATTTGTCTGCTCCTGTGTTCTTAACATGTTATTTCTTCTCTACCCAATAATTTAGCTCTATCTTAAATTATATTTATTTATGTACCTTCTATTTCATCTACTAGATTTTAAGTTTCCTGAAGTTAAAAATATTCTTATAAATTTTTATATCCCCTGAAATATCTAGCAAATATGTCATATTTTTGAGAATTATTTTCCATTGTGCGTATTAATTACATTAAATTTAATGTATTGTATTTTGATATATGATATCATATTTTGAGACTATACTAGCCTATAAGGCATTAACACTTTCCCCAAGTATAGAATTTTTCTCAAATAAAACATCGTGACTTTTCCCATTGCATGTTGTTGAACATAATTGTAAACAATGGCTGTTAATTGGTGGTATGACATTCTATAGAAAGAGCTGTTTCTCATTACGATATTCACTCATACAATAATCAGTGCAGAATTCTGAGTGTTACATGAGAAAATAAATGCAACAATCAGAAACACTGTTTTAGAGACTTTTTTCCTCAAATAACTTCTGTATGAACTCACATGCCTCAAAGTATTTAACAGAACTCCTACTGCCTCCATCCAAAAAGGCATTACATAAAAATGATTACAATAGAACTGAATTCATGAGTTGTTTCCATTTCCCCTTGGATATCTTCAGTCTTGTGGGGAGGGTTGTACTGTGAGAGGCCAAGAATACTAAATATGACAGAGATTTGTATATCTTGCCACTGGACTACTACAAAAAGGTGAATAGCCAAAGCAAAATAATTTCTAGCAGAGAGAAGATGTAGCAATAAAATGAATCCTGTATGGGGAAGGGAAAGGGCAAGGAAGGGAAAACAGACAAAAAAAGTAGGTACGAATTAAAAGGAGAATTCTCAGTGCCTATACAAAGTTGACTTGAAATGGACTCAAAGTGATCCAATATTAAATAACACTTTGAACGTCTTCTAGATTCTAAGTGGATTGAAATAGGACTGCATTCTTTATAGCCATACTTATAATTTATATTTAGAAATTCATACTTAGAATTATCTTATTGCTCCTGTATTCCCAACTCATTATTTCTTCTTAATCTAATGATTTAGCTCTTTCTTCCTTCAATTATATTTATTTGTCTCCTATTTTAGCTACTAGATTTTAAGTTTCCTGAAATTGTTATTAAATAATTTATTAAAGGTATCTACCAAGCTCAAATGTCCTTCCAACCCCTGTGGTCAATACAGAAGGTTTGTTGAAAAAACAAATTAAACTAAAGTTGAATGAATAAATTTCAGATCTGATGTATAAAGTCACTGAAAACAATCAAATGTATCCTGTTTTTACAAAGGATGAATTTAACAAGCTTTATACCAGTGCATTTTACATTGATTTTGAACAGAATTTTAGAATTAACTTTTTAAAAAGTATCAAAAGGGCATTAGAACAAGAAAGTGAGAATTACAAGGAAGCGTAACATGTTCAATAAGAGTAAGTCACGTTAGACTAACTTATTATTTTATGATGGTATTACTAGCCTAAGAGATAACAGCAAAGCTTCAAACAGAGAGGGGTTTTTTTCTGGTTTAAAAATATCTTCAAAGACCCAGTCCACTTTGAACCTTTTATTCTGCCATTTTACAGCCTTTCTCTTGGGATTTTCCCTCATGGGAAGTAAGATGGTTGTTGCAGCAACAGGAGATTCCACCGGAAAAGCCCTGGAGCCCATTTAAGGAGCATTTTCTTTTTATCAGAAAGCTTGTCTCCCAAAAGCTATATAAGCAAACTTTGTTTTAGATCCAGTACAAATGGGTCATATCCCCATGCTCTCTCTCTCCAAGTAGTACTGGGAATGTAAGGATCTGGAATTTGTATCCTCTATAGAGGAAGATGGGTTCTGGCACCAAGGAAGAAGTAGAAGGAAAAGCAATTGCATGGACAGCCATATTAGCAGAATAGTGCTAGTTGCTGTAACAAACAAAAATGACATCCAATGGTTCAAACATGACAGATGTTAATTTCTTGCTTCAAAAGAGTTTGTTTATGAGTGCTCAACTCTCTTCTTAAGTAATTATTTAGATAACCAGACTTCTTGCATCTTATGGCTCATCTGTCTTCAACAAACAACTTTTATGTTCACTGTGTTGGCTTGCATCAAGCCAGCTGAAGAGAAAAGTGTGGAAAAAACAAAAACAAAAACAAAAATACCACTTGCTTTTAGGACCGATTGCCTGGAAGTCATACACACCACATCTAAACTCATTCCATGGTGAGAGCTAGTCAATTGCCCTCTCTGCTCCCTACCAGTTTGGAAAATGGTTGCCCCTATTAAGCCGAACTTCTCAGCAGCAACCAAACTGTGAATGAGAACTTAATATATGAGTAAGATAATCAAATAGTTTGATGGTGGACTGATTGTATTTCAAGATTTTTGATTAGGAATACAGTATTACTGCAGATGGATATCTCTAGCAGAATAGCTCAGAGTATGTTAACATTTTCTTTGCTAATGACTTGTTTGGGTACATAGATGTCATGCTAATCAAATTTTTAGAGATCTTGAAAGTTGAGAGGAAAAGCCAACGTGTCAGCTCAAAGATCCAGGATCCCAAAACATCTCAAAAAATAAGAATGAAGAGTGAAGTGGGGGATAAAATTGCTGGAAATAAATGCCAACTTCTCCAGTTAGGTCAACAAATTCAGCAGCACCATTTAATTTGGCAAATATTTATTTAGTTATTATATTCAGGGCATTGTGCCAGGCCAATTACAGACCATAGAAAATAAAGGTTAAAGCAGAATACATGGAAAAGAAAGAGCAGTCTTAGTTGATTGAAAAACAATATAAATTATTAATGTAGGATTTTTCACTCTTTCTGTTTCCCTGTATGTGATCTTGTTTGTATATATGTGTGTATACATACATGTTTGCATGTTTATGTACACATCTTAGGTTAAATGAGAAGATTTATAATATACAGAACATTCTGTACTCTTTGTTTCTTAGATTTTTTGTTTTGAGTTCTTGATATAATGAAAGGGAAAATTAACAAACTTGATTGTTTCTGGAAAAGTTGACCAAGTTGGTAAGTGAATTTGAAGTAAATCATACGTATTTGCTCATTTACTCACTTATTTATGACAGAGTTTTCATTTATTTCTCTTCAAGATGGAAGAGTTGACCAAGTTGGTAAGTGAATTTGAAATAAATCATGCGTATTTGCTTATTTATTCACTTACTTATGACTGAGTTTTCAATTATTTCTCTTCAAGAAGTAGGTTATGTGTATAAATAACCATAGGATAAGGTAGAACATGAGAAATGCTTTTAAAAATTTAGAACAGTGAGAGGGATTTCTTCTAGCAAAAGGGATAAGGGCTGAAGGCTACCTCCAAGTGTAGGCTGGGAGCTAATTTGAATTGTTATTGAAAGACAGACTAGGCTGAAGTCAAGAGGGAAGAGAAGTAGGGGGTGTATTGTTAGAAGGAAGACAAAACTTTAAAACAGAGTAACAAACTGTTTATCTGCACCTTGACTAGCATGAAGGAAATAATAGGGAGAAAGGCCATTAAGTTACTTTGCGATAAAAATTGTGAGACCATTGATTCTGAATTAAAATTTTTGAATTTTCTTTAGGAGTAAAGCAATTGCAAATATTTATTAATTTTTTCCTATTCATATAATAGAGGTTATAGAGGTCATAAAGGTTTGGCCTGTGTTTGTTCATAGGAAGAATGGTAAAAAAACAGCAATAACACAACAGCGAAACAAAGCCTGCAGGTGCTTAAGCTACAGAAGACAACATTTGGGGACTGCAGGATTATCATAGTGAGGGGGAATTAACCTTAACCATATTTTCTACTCATCTTTTATCCGAAGATCCTACATCATCCCACGACACCTAACTAGGATCAGGAGTTAGAAAGTGCAAAAAGACTTTTCAGAAGTGGGGTAAGCGTGGAGGTGACTCATTATCAATAAAAATACGTTATATATATAATAAACCCAACTTTAAAGAGTTTAAACCTTAGCTCATGACCACTTGCCAGGGCAGTGTAGGAGGATGAGAACATCTTCTGGAAAGTAAGGAATGGGCTTTCTAAGGTCTCTATTCTGACACAGGAGTATTAATACTATGATTTCATAAAATACTGTTTCCTTGCTTTTTCTCCTTCTTGTGAAAATATATATCACCTTTACAAAGTTTTAATTCACTTCAAATTTAGGATCTGTTTTTTATGTAATGATCAGCTGAATATTATTGTTACTAAGAGAAGAGTCTTATATAGTTTATAGAAACAGGAAAGGAAACCATACAGTGCTCCACGTGGTCCTTTCCCATGATCAGTTTTTTAAAGTCAAAGATTGCAAAACATGACAGAAGTATAATATTCAAACGTCAGCTATACAGGACACTTATAGGGTGGAAAACTAGCAAACAATCACCCTTTACTCAAATATTTCTGTTGCACCATTATCATTTTAATTTTATTTAGAGAAAAGATAAAATTCATTGCTGCTCTGAAATTCAACAAGAGCCTCAAACAACTCCTAGATAGCTATCAGAAACCGGGCACTAACTTAACATACTCAGGCTGAAACATTCACTGTGTTATTGAAGGATATTCATGACCAGCACACACTTTACCTATTAAATATTCTTTCTCCAAACTCTTCAAGAGAAATTCTCCAGTCATGTCAAGGCTGCCCACTATTCACACAATAATTTTATTGATGCCTCTCAATATTTTCTTGGAATGTCCTTCCTCTTGTTTCCTAACTCTAAAAATCAACTCATTCTATATTTTTTCCTGGCATCTTCACAACTAGTCTAGCGATGCCAGCTTCATCCTTCATGGAACGTGACATAGTAATTACTATCTGAACTTCATATCTTGATAATCATATCACATCTAAACTGTCGCTCCTCTCTATTTGCTCCATACTGGTTTTATTTTTCTTTCTCAGTGAGAATATATGCTCTACAAGGGCAGATGACACATTACACATTAATTTTCCATTTCCTGGAATACGTAGATTGGTACTAGGGGTTAAGTGAATGTCTTAGGAATACTTACATAGTAGAGTTGGATCTAACTGAATTTAATAAGGACTCAAATTTTATTTGACTTTGAAAAAAACGACTGTCATCATACAATAAAGAATTTTGGTTTTATACATTCTTACAACATAATTAAAACTAAAAAACACAGTTTCAGTTTCAGGATTTTGCTACAACTGTCCTATCTTTTTGTTGTTGTTGTTGCCTTTTTCTGGCATTACTTTCTGTTATCTTACCGCATTCTTGCTTTCATGGTGGATTTCTTATAGAAGATTAGCATAGTGTCAAGAGGGAAGAGGGGTGGGATTTTATACCTACCAGGAGTAAGAGATATATTACAAACAATCTGTAAACAGTGTCACTTAAAAAAAAACTATTAAGAGACATTAGTAACATGCTTACTTATCTATAACTATGAAAACTATCAAAGGAATCAAGTTATAGCAAAGACAATTTTAAAAATCATATGACCCAAACCAATAATTTAGCTTTGATTTTTGAAATTAAGCTTCTATTAACTCAAACTTGCTGTCATTATACAACTGTTATTGTAAACTCACTGGCAGACTGTGAGTTCACTGAGACAAGAATAGCAAGATACCTAATGTATGACAGATACTTAAAAGATATATATTTTAAGTGAGTAAAGTTCATTATTGTCACCATTGTTTTACTTATTGATTTTCTAGGTTACATTTTCTTTTCTTCTATTGGTTATTTGTCTTTCTGTTATTGGTTTTCTATTTGTTTTCTTATCAGAAAACAATGAAATCATTTTGTAAAAATTCTTGTGACTACTTTAAAAAATCTAATTCTTAGGTCTTTATAAAGTTCTTCTATTTATAATATCTACCTGGATTGATAATTCCTTGAGGAAAATGATATATGCCTTATTCATTCTTGCATTTCCAGCTCCTACCTCAGTATCAGGCATAGATCAGGAGCTACCCCATAGCATGGAATGAAATAAACATTAAGCAAACAAGTCTTCATTTTCCCAATATTATCAGGGAGAAGTGATATTGACCAGTGTTACCGGTTTTACAAGCAGTCTAATATAACTGAGAGTCTAACCCAAAATGTTATAATGCTCATGAGAAGAATTTTGGACTCAGAAAGGATTTTGGGTTAAAATTCTGGCTAACAATAGAAGGTATTTGACATTGGCAAGTTACCTAAGCTTTTTAAGTTTCAGTTTCTTCAACTGTAAGATAAGGATAATAAAGGCACTAAATTCACAGGATAGTGACAAATCTCAAATAAGTTAATTCCTGTAAAGCTTGTTACAGACTGTTGGCTCAATAAGTATTAGTTATTGTTATTACTGTTTCCTTCCTGTGAAACAGAGACAATGTGCAGAAAGGATATCACATGTGAATTAATTTATACACCAGTCATCCGTAGTCTTCTTTGCACTTTTTCTATCTCATTGATATAATTTCAGCAAAGGATCTTTAGTAACATAATAAATAACTCTATCTCAACTTCTTTAGATTTTATACTATTAAACTCTGCCTTGGAATATGCTCATAGTAATAAGATCAAACAAGTTACTGAGCTGCTAATACGAGTCAGCCATTATGTTAAACACTTTGTATTCATAATCTCAACCAATCCTTATAACAATTTATGAGATAAGCTCTATTATTATTTCAATTATACAGGTGAAAATGCTTATATTTCTCATAAGAGCTTGTGGTTTTCTCTTTGCCTATATCACATTTACATATTAATTTATATAATTTTTATGGTTATCTATTTAAACTTTGTCCCACCATTAATCTGTAAATTCCAAAAGGGTAGAAACCATACCCCTTTAGAAAAATCACTTGGCTGGGCACGGTGGCTCAAGCCTGTAATCCCAACACTTTGGGAGGCCGAGGCGGGTGGATCACGAGGTCAAGAGATCAAGACCATCCTGGTCAACACGGTGAAACCCCGTCTCTACTAAAAATACGAAAAAATTAGCTGGGCATGGTGGTGCGTGCCTGTAATCCCAGCTACTCGAGAGGTTGAGGCAGGAGAATTGCCTGAACCCAGGAGGCGGAGGTTGCGGTGAGCCGAGATTGCGCCATTGCACTCCAGCCTGGGTAGCAAGAGCGAAACTCCATCTCAAAAAAAAAAAAAAAAAAAAAAAAAAAAAATTACTTTATTCCTAGAGACTTGCACAATTCTCAGTACTTATTAAGAATTCAATACATTTGAGGCTGAGCCAGGAGGATTTCTTGAGGCCAGGGGTTCAAGATCGGTCTGGGCAACATAGCAAAAGTACTTTTACTCCCCAGCCTCTGGGCCCGTCTTTAAAACGAAAAAAATAATGAATTAATTAATTAGCCAGGTGTGGTGGCACACCTGTAGTCACACCTACTGAGAGGCTGAGGCAGGAGAATTGCTTGATCCCAGGAGTTTGAGACCAGCCTGGGTGATTTTTTCAAACAACACCCTGTCTTAAAAAAAAAAAGTTCAATAAACTTGTGTTGAGCTAATGAATGAAATAAGAATCTATCCAAGATAACGGTACTAAAGGGACTGCACCAAGGTTCAGACCCAGAGCTGTCTGACTCTAGAGCCTGTGCTCTTTGCCATTAAACTGATTCTCCAGCTTAACACTGGTGGCTTCAGATGGATTTGTAATTTATCTACCTCTCTGGTGAAGGTACTTTACCTGGTAGATGTGCTTACCTCCTTCCCTGGCCATTACTTTCTATATCTTTGGTAGACCTTTCTGACACCCATGTACTGCCCTTCTTTCATTAGTGTTTCCCAGGGTCTGGTCTTAGTTTCTGCTGTCTTGCTCATCAGGACACCTCTTTGTGATCCCTGGATTCATTCCTACCCACATCCTGATGACTCCCCTGTCCATATCTCCAGGCTTGGCTTCTCTTTGGGACCCAGGGTTTCTAGACCTAAAGTATTTGGCATCTTTATTTAACTCTTCAATTCATGTTGAAGCCTATGTATAACTGCATTATCTTCCCCTGACAGGCTCCATTTCTTCCTTTATACCTTTGTGAATAGTCCCGCACAATCCAAAAGCTTCTTCCCTTTCTTCTTACTAAGACTGTTTCTTCTTCTACATTCTCAGTACCACTGCCTTAGTTCAGTCACTTGTTACTTCTCTCACAGTTCACTGTATTGCCCGTCCTTGTGCAGACTTCTAAATTTTCTCCCACTACTCAATTTTGCCTCTTGGTTTCACAGCTAATCAATGAGTGACTATATTTCCTAGGCTGTCTTGCAGAGTGTGGCTGGCCATAAGCCTATGTTCAATCCAATAGTCTGTGAGCAGAAATGTGCATAAATTGTAGGTCGTCCCTTAAGGGACAAATCTACTTACTTTAGGCCCTCTGTTTCCCCCTACTGCTCAGAAATAGTAAAAAATACAACGGTCACTTAGATTCTTTGAAGGCTTGTGAAATATGGGTGTCTCCTGCCCTATACAACTACTTTGCTCCTAAATTGTTAGGTAAAAGGGAAATATTTTTCTAATTTCCTTTAGAACATCATATTTTAGGGTCTTTTTATAAAAGCTTAGAGTGTACCCTAAAACCTTCATAAAATTAGTTTCCCTAACTCCAGTCTTACTCCAAGCTATTCCCATAATTTTAAATGAGTAAAGTCTTTCTAAAATGCAAATATTGTTAGGTCAATTCCTTATTTAAAATTTTGAGTGACATTTGGTTTGTTTTATTTCCAAATTATCAAAATTAAGCATATATTGATTTTACAATGATTAGGAAATAAATAAATCCAGTAGTGACTCCCTTGAGACTTTCAAATAAAGTTCAAGCTGCTTAATGGGACTAAAATCCCTTCGTGTTTTGCCTTCTGTCCATTTCTAGAGTCTTAAGTTTTGTCACATCCTCACAGGCCTCCTGGCACAGGAGTCCCTAGCTGGTGACAGACCCTTTTATACATCTATGTCTTTACAACTTCTGCTCTCTCTGGATACATTTTTCATGTTTCCTGCTAGACTAATGGCTACTCATCCTTCAAGGCTTAGGGCTGGACTCAGGTCAGTATTGAATTCTCCATAAACTCTTTCCTAATACCTAAGGATCAGTTAAATGCCCCTCATCTGTGTCTTGATGGAATCCTATTGGTATCTTCATTGGGTACTTTTCATATTAAACTCCAATTTCTCAACCAGACATTTTCTATTCTCCAATAAAAAAATTTGCTCTGCCGGGCGGTGGCTCAGGCCTGTAATCCCAGCACTTTGGGAGACCAAGGTGGGTGGATCAGGAGGTCAAGAGTTTGAGAACATCCCGGCCAACATGGTGAAACCCCGTCTCTACTAAAAATAAAAATTAGCCAGGCATGGTGGCAGGTGCCTGTAGTAGTCCCAGTTACTCAGGAGGCTGAGGCAGCAGAATCACTTGAACCCCAGAGGCGGAGGTTGCAGTGAGCTGAGATCATGCCATTGCACTCCAGCCTGAGCAACAGAGTGAGTCTTGTCTCCAAAAAACAAACAAACAAAAAAGTGCTCTCATTTAACCAGATTCTGTGCTATTTATCCTCGTATTTATGAATAGTTGGTGTTCAAAGTTTTCTTCTTATTTAATGATGAGAACACACTTTTTTTTCCACCATTAAGTTAAAAGTGAACTTAGCGCCTACCTATTAGAATTTCCACATTTTAGCACATATCAACTCCTTATAGACATAAAATACTAAGAACATTTAAAATGAAATGGGATATTTAATTAACATAATTAGAAGCTGATTAGAAATGTCTATTTTCTATTGATGTCGGTTTTCCCGAATGACCTTCAAACTTGAGCATTGTGAGACTTTAAGAAGTTTCTGAGGAATGTTATTTTTTATTATTGAAGAGATAATACTTTTACAAAAAATAAAGATTATAAAAAAGTTCACAGTGTTTCATGTAACAAATAATCATTTATGCTGAATTAATAAATTGTTTTTGATAAATATGTAGCTTATCAAACATTGAAAGACAGAATTTAGTTTATAAATATGCTCAAAAGCCAGCATTTTGGTCCTTGGACACAAAATAAGTAAAATTTGCAGTTTGCCATATTGTTAAAAAATCTGTTAGTTCTTAGATTTCTTTGGTTAGAAAAGCATTAAAGGATCCCACCAATTAGAAAAAGATTGACTTTCTTTTTACAATTTTCAGATCAAAATTTTATAAGGTTTTAACAAATTATTTATTCTAAGATTTTAGAACACTAATTTTAAAGGAATTAATATTCCACTGTTCAGGATTTTTCAGAAATAGCGTGTTGGTAGACTTACATGTAAACTTGTAATTAAAACTGCAACTGCCCCATTTATGAGCTGTTATTTAAAGTTTTTTTTAAAAGTTTCTATTTTCCTAGACCCTTTATTCTTGTTTCAGGCCAGGTTTGTCCATCAGGAAGAGTTCATTAAAAGTCAGTTACTTTCGTATGCTTTACATATATTCATTTGTTAAGCTATTAATGCAACCACACTGATATGTTTTCTGCTGCAAATATATTAAGTGCTTACTGATCAAAGAGCAATTGTATAATCAGAGCCAGCTTCACGGGTGTACAGTCTGCAAAAAAGATCAGCTGTTTAGAAAACCTTTCACTTGGTAATGCTTTGCTATTAGCAGTGGCTCTGGATTTTCATTTTGTACTGGGCTCCACAAATTTTGTAGCCAGTCCTATGTATAATGTAAATAATTATCCCAGTTTTGAACAAATTGTCAGGGAGTGTACTGTTAAAATGCCAAGTTCTAAACAGCTACCCATAAACAGTCCTAGCTGTCTGCCAGGCTCTGTTCACCCAGCTCAGCTGTCAGGAGTAGCACACAGGTTAAAAGAGAAAGATTCTCCTAAGTGTCAATCCCTCCTGCTGGCTCAAGAGAACAAAGCTGGCAGGCAAAGTGAATCAGATACCGTACTGTGCACGTCTCAGCTTCAGAATGCAGTAAAGCCCATTGGTCTAATTTCAGCTTTTCCAGCCCTGGTAGTGTCCCTTTAAGTTTACTAAGTCAGATATACCTGTAAGCAAGCAGTCTAATGTTTTTGTGATCTTGCTGCTGTGAAAGTATTTAATAATAAGCCTCAGAAGTTGGGAGGTAAGAAGGAAATCTATGATGTCTAATGCCAAGGTGGTGTTCAATGTGTTGAAAGTTGATTAAATTTTCTTTTAACACCCCTTGAAACTGACATTTTGCTAGCGTTTAAATTTTTTTCCCTCCAAACTATTTTTTATACCCATGATTTACAGTGATATACAGCAAGGCAGTGGCTATGAATTGGCTTAAAATGATTCTAGGGGTAATGAGCAGGGATTGAAAAAGTCTGCTCATGTTCATTTGAGGGAAGGAAAGCTAACTTTATCCTGCAACTGCATGCCAAGGCAGGGTCAAAGATTTGAGACTGCTCAAATAGTGCCATCCACATTTTATTGGTTTGAAGTGATAACCAGGTTCCAGAATCCCATAGATTGATAAAAAGAAAACATATTTAAATAGATTAGTGCATTCTCAGCTATCAGTTGCAAAATTACTTGCTATATTCACATGCTTCCATTTTTAAAGTTACATCTGTTTCAATAGAGCTAGTCTAAATTTGAAAATTAAGAGATACAGCATACTGCTTTATTTTATATCTCAAGTATCTGGTTTTTTAAAGAAATCTGTTGTTTTCATATGCATATCTATTACAGGAAAATGTGGAAGCTGGACCTGAAACCTTATAAATGACAGCGGTGGAGTTTTTGTTGACATGTGTAATTAGAACCTTACGATTATACTGTAAATGCTCAAATCAAACCAAATCGATTACCTATTGAATAGAGTAATGCAGTATCTTCTATGTAACTGACCATCAACTGTGACCATTACAAAGATATTTATTTAATACCAACTGTGTACATTTTTCCCACATAATTCTTTTTTTTTCTACATCAATAGTTAAAAAATAGAAATCCAGCAAGATTTTTCTCACACAGTAAGAAGACTCTAAAATATTAACTACGTATTTCTTTTGCCTTTGAGCCAAGCCCGGTAGTTCAACCTTATATAAGATTCAACCCTATTCTACCCAATATATCTCCTCTTTGGAACAGATGATCTTTAAATGGTGTTCTGTGTAGAAGTATGGAAAAACAGAAGGGCAGAGCAACCACGTAAACACTAGAATTTTTTAAAATTAGGTTCAGTATTAATAGATGAGATTTATTTATGTATAATAAGAGAAAGTCAGAAAACTTAACTTATACAGGATAATATCCCTCCAAAATACAGAAGTAGGGTATTGTGCAATAATTCCCTATGTTAAAACACAGGATGAAACAATATCAAAAAAATCACACAAAGCCTATCACCCACATTGAATTTCCACTTCTTGTTAAGACTCTAGTGCTTAAACAGACCTTAAGAACCCTAGTCTTTGACAGGTAATAGCAGATAGAGAATGGACTAGAATAAGGAATAGTAACATAAGAAGATATAGTTGTGGTAGACCGTCATGGACAGTAGCAGAATAACATTGAAAAACCTCTGACCACATAAGAATAAGTAAATAAATCCACTATGCAATCTTAACACTTCTCATCATTGTATGATAAATGGATATAAATATGAGTATAAGCTATATAAGCTATAACATGCTTGCAATCTTTATTAATTCCATACCTGCAATTTATATATCTCTGATATTCAATAATATTTTCTTCTAATACTATTTAAAACAGCCTCAAATATTCTTTTTGTCATCTTTGTATGTGGCAGCTACAGAGAAAGAATAATGCAAATGACTGGTGACTCATATCATGAGCATCACTCCCAAAGGTGACAAGATTTCCAAATATGGTGAATGACTCTTGATAAAATTCTAAACTAAACAAATATGTAAAATCTTTCCTAGATTTTTACCGTAATACATTTCTGGAAAATTTAGCCTGTGGGAAAATTGTTCACATGTCAAATGTCAACAAATTCTAGACTCAAATAGTTACAAATAATATACTTTCTCCATATGGATTTTTCATGGACTATTCTAAATTTGTGAAGAATGTAAGACAATATACTTCATGTGTTCGACTACTCTACTCATTCAAGGCAAGTAACATGCTGTCCCCCTTCACCAATCATTGTTGCAAAACCACCCGTGCAAATTTCCATAATACCTCCTAGTGGGAGATACCATCTCCATCACGAAAACTAGGCTCCATCTATGTGTTTTTAGTAATTTTATTTTTTCCTGAGACAAGGTCTCACTGTGCTGCCCAAGCTGGAGTGTGGTGGGATGATCATGCCTCACTGCAGCCTTGATCTCCTGGGCTCAGGCGATCCTCCTATATCAGCTTCCTGGGTTCTGGATAGATGGGACTACAAACACATGCCACCATGTCTGGCTAATAAAATTTTTATAATGACGGAGTCTTGCTATGTTACCCAGGGTGGTCTCAAATTGCTGAGTTCAAATGATCCTCCTACTTCAGACTCCCAAAGTGCTGGGATTATAGGTATAAGCCACTGTGTCAACCCAGTAATTTTGTGATAAATAATGTAGCCATACTTTCCAGTTAAGGTATTTATATTTAGACTCAAATATGATACCATTTTTATATGACTTAATAGGGCATTTGTTCACTTGTGATAATCCAACTTTACTGATATTGACTGTAAGAAATTTCAAGGTAGAATATGACCTGAGGTAGCACATTAAGTGGATAAGCAGTCAGAGAGAGCTGGTTCAAGTCTCACTGATGATTTGTACCAGTTCTGAGATCTAGTGCCAACTACTTACCCTTTCTAATCTTTCATCATTTCATCTGGAAAGGGGAAATAATGCTGAACTTTACATTTGTTGTGTTTCATAGAGGCAATGTAATTTTATTTTCCCCTGAGACAGGGTCTCACTTTGTCACCCAGTTTGGAGTATAGTGGCACAATCATGGCTCACTGCAGACTCAACCTCCCAGACTCAGGTAATCCTTCCACTTCAGCCTCCTGGGTAGCTGGGACTATAGGCATGCACCATCATGCCTGGCTAATTTTTTGTATATTCTGTAGAGACTGGGTTTTGCCACATTGCCCAGACTGATCTCAAATTTCTGGGCTCAAGTGATCCTCTTGCCTCAGCCTCTCAAAGTGCTGGGGTTACAGCAATTTTTAAAAATCCTTCTTAACAATTAACCAATACAAGTTAACTATTATTATTCTTGGTCTTATAAAAGCAGCTTTGGATTTGGGCTATATATTTCTTGACTTTTGCTTTATACACTAAAAAAGATATGAGGAGATATTAAACTGTGTTAAAAGCATGGGCTCTATCAGTTGGTAATGCAAACATCAAAAGTAAAGTGTGCTTTATAATGAATGTGATAAGAAAGTGTGTGAGGCATATAGAAGCTATTTTTCCATACAGAAATAATTTTTAAAAATTGTTACAAATTCCAAGTAGCAAAGTATTTCCTTTGCCTTTTAGTGTCATGAAAGTGTTTGATTTACTCAACACAGGCTGAGAGGTGCCACAGTTAAATTCTTCCTGCTTTTGTCTCTACACCAAGTAGCAATTCAGCTCAGAGCCATTGGTCATGTGCTTTTCAAGACTGAGTGAATTGCCTCGGCTTCCTTAGCCGAGTTGGCATTTTAAAAACATTTTTGTTAGATTAAACACATTGTTTTCTACTTTAAACATCTCAAGCACATAAATCAAACTTAACCCAAATTATAAGTAAAGATGTAACACACATATGAAGTATGAATCTATGATTGTGTTCCCTTTATCCCACAGCATCTGAGGACTTCTTTCACAATAGTCATTTGGAGGGTGAAGCCAGAAAAGAACATACATGTTCCCAATGAGAGCTGTGATTTAAGCATAGGTCTTCTTTCTCCCCGTGGCCCTCTCTGCCCTTAATTCACAGCAAAGTAGTTGGGCTACAGATTGTTCCATATTTAAATCTTATGGATTGGTAATACGGTTAGTAATGTATTCTTTTTAACAAAATCTATTACAATACCATTTGTGTATTGTGTCAAGGGTTTTTATCTATAGTCTCTAAAACTACAATATGTATTTTAAAAACCTCATTTTTTTTTAATGTGCCAATGCTCCTCATCATCCCGCCACTGTATATGGTTAGTGATTAGGTGGGGAACACTGTAACCTAACTTAACTGATTTAGCCTTATGTTCATTTAATAAAACTGTTTTTACCCAGACAAATTTCTTGGCAGATTTGGGATTTTACTATAAGTGGGTGATATACTTCAGATGTTTGTGCTCTCCAAATCTCCTGTTAAAATGTGATCCCCAGTGTTAAAGCGGGGGCCTAGTGGGAGGTGTTTGAGTCATGGGAGTGGATCCCTCAGGAATGGCTTGGTGCCCTCTCCAAGGTAGTGAGTTTGTTCAACCGCTGATTGTATAAATGAGTCTGGGGCCAGGCTCATGCCTGTAATCCCAGCACTTTGGGAGGCCGAGGCAGGTGGATCACAAGGTCAAGAGATCGAGACCATCCTGGCCAACATGGTGAAACCCTGTCTCTACTAAAAATACAAAAAATTAGCTGGGGGTGGTGGCACATGCTTGTAATTCCAGCTACTTGGGAGGCTGAGACAGGAGAATCGCTTGAACCCAGGAGGTGGAGGTTGCGGTGAGCCGAGATCGCGCCATTGCACTCCAGCCTGGGCAACAAGAGTGAAACTCCATCTCCAAAAAAAAAAAAAAAGAGTCTGGACGACCCCCTAGCCCCCACCATCCATCCCCTTCTTTTTCTTGCTAGCTCTCTTGCCACATGACATACCTGCTCCAGTTTTGCCTTCCAACATGATTGGAGGCTTCCAAGCCCTGAGCAGAAGCAGATTTGCGCACTATGATTCTTGTAGAGTCTGCAGAGCTGTGAGCCAAACTAAACCTCTTTTCTTTATAAATTAGCCAGCCCCAGGTACTTCTTTATAGCAATGCAAAACAGACTAACACAGAAAATGGGATTATTGAAAGCATCCTACAGATGGATTTGTTAGTCTCTCTTTCTGACCCAGTGAACTACCTGTTGAACCAGATTGCAGAATACTGCAATTTCCATCCTCAATTTCACAGTCAAGGGTGTATGTCAGTCTTCAACTTTCTTTTCTTTTTTGGTCTCTGCTCTTTATTCCCCCTACTCCAGACCCCCCAGCCTTATTCTCTTTTTCCTGCTTCTGGTCCCCCATCCCCAATAACTCATTTCAACACCTGGAAACAAATATTATCTTATTTATCTGTTCACTGTCTGTCTTCAAAAGAACACAACTTCCTTTGGGGCAAGAGTTTTGTTTTTTGATCACTGTTCTAACCTGTGCCTGGAAATAGAACATAATAGCGCATTGTTGAAAGAATTTAAAAAGTGAAGGTTTTTCTTGGTGTCTCTTTGTATAATCAGTGCATGAGACTCTTGCTTTTGTTGCCTCAAGTGGTCCAGTCTAAATATACTTAAGTATAGAGAGTAGATAAAATTAGAGATTAACTGAGGAGCAGAATCATTATGTAATTTAAGCCTATGTGGAAATCTGGGAAATGAGGAATCTTAGGAGACTAAACGAAGACAGTCCCTAGAAGCTTTCAATGTACTCTTTCTGCATCCCAGACCACAAGCCCTGAAACCTCAGAAAATCAGCACATTCACATTTGTATTTTCATCAAATAACTTTCTTAAATAGTAATGTCAGTCATATGTATGACCAAAGATATCTCCCTTATATGCCACCTACCTCTCTCCTAGGTGAGTAGGCATAATTAAGACTCAGTCAGGCCAGGTGCGGTGGCTCATGCTTGTAATCCCAGCACTTTGAGAGGCCGAGGCAGGTAGATCACCTGAGGTCGGGAGTTCGCAACCAGCCTGAATAATATGGAGAAACCCCCCCCGTCTCTACTAAAAATACAAAAAAAAAAAAAAAAATTAGCTGGGCATGGTGGTGCATGCCTGTAATCCCAGTGACTAGGGAGGCTGAGGCAGGAGAATCGCTTGAACCTGGTGGTAGAGGTTGAACAGGAGAATCGCTTGAACACTGGCAGAGGTTGCAGTGAGCCGAGGTCGTACCATTGCACTCTAGCCCGGCCAACAAGAGAGAAACTCCGTTTAAAGAAAAAAAAAAAAAGCCTCAGTCTACCTGTCATCTCCTAGAGTGGCTAAGGGATACATACTTTCTTTTTTTTCTCATTTATTAGTTTGGCTATCAATTATATTCACAAGTCATGAAAGACTATCAGAGAAAAGCAACTCGTGAATACTAATCCCTACATGCTATAACTGGGAAGTCAGTAAGTAATCAGAGAGCAGAAGTCACATATCTCAAGATATGGTACCTTACTAATTGCAATATTTATTGCCAAAATCAAGTGATGCACATTGTAAGGTCACCATATTTCCCCAGGACGTCCATATAAGCATCCATATAATTTACATATATTTGCATACCATGCTCAAACTCCTCTGACATTCACATATGTAGAACAAAATAACGACTGAAACTTTGAGAAATATTGAGAAATTCTAGAAGATGTTAAGGGCTGTAATGGTCAGTCTGACAATGGACCAACTTTCTTGATTTTGTTCCTCATATTATGAGAGTTCCGGAGTGAGCCAGAGAGCCCAAACAGGAAGAAAGAGGATCAGCACGAAGAGTGCTCTTGAAAACGGTTATGTCTAATGCTAATATAGCAAACATTTAAGTGGTTTAAGGCACCATAATACCTCCCCTAGGGATTGCTTTTGAGATCCTAGATGGCATTGAAGTAGAATTCTGTCTCCACATAGAGTACTGGTGCAGAATTTCTACACAAATGAACTGCTTTTTATTTTTACAATTGCCTTACTTCTCTTCTAAATAATACCAACATATATACTTAATTCAGAAAGGCATGCTTGCAGTTTCAAGTCCTTATTTTATTAAAGTTTAGGAAAATTTACTAGTTTATGATTCTAAAGTTCATAATTTCCCTTTAAATAAGCTATAGGTTCATGTGTAAAAACCCCTGCAGATTTTTTCCTTTGTTTAAATAATATCCTGTAATTCAAGCCAATATACTTACAACAGCGTGTTAAAAGCAAATAGGAAAGCAGTTCAGTTCAAAATTAAGGTTTCTCCATCAGCATTTCTACTCACTCTGACTATTTTCTGATACAAAGCTTTGGCCTCTCCTTTCATGATGTTATTCTGCAGTAGTAAAGCAAGTAACCACAGCTTCATAATGCTAAGCACTCCGGTGGGAAACACAAACAGAGTGCATAAACCAAAGTATTCATTTCATGAGGTTTTATTAAAAGGCTTCACCTCTAAATTGAGCTGTCATACACTGTTGGGAAACTTTTTACCACAGTTTATTTTAACTATGTAAAACATTAAAGTAATGGAATTTCTTCAGCTTTTCATATAATGGGCATGACCTCTCTTACACACCACAAGCAATCTATACCGCATTTAATCAAATTGGCTGGAGAGTAAAATTAGGCCATATGTTTTCCTACTTTCCCCAGTTTTCAGAAATGACCCCAACCTCGTTAACATGCTGTATATTTTCATGTATATCCAGCAAGCTCTTTGGCGTTCTTACTGAGAAACGATGCTGCATGATTAAAAGATATCCTTCAGATGAGAAGGACATTGAGTAATTTATAAATCATTCATTTGTGACACAGCTTCATACAGTATTTCAAGGAATTGCATTAACTGCTTTTGCAGTCTCCTCAAATGTTGCTTTCAGTTGACAGTGTCATAGGTCATTACCGATTTTTTCCTTATGTAAGCAATACCAACTTTCTATTAAAAATACTAATTTCCACTCTACTACAGTATCTTTTGAAGTGGCACATGTATATTAAAAAAAATCAAGTTGCTTTGAAATATTAAAGGAATATATTTAACTGAAGGGTTTTCAGACAGGTTGTTTTTCTGTATTCCTGATGACAGAAAGATTTTAGCCTACAAAGTCAATAGTAAATTTTATTAAAGTCATTATTTTCCTGTTACAGGCCTCGTGCTTTAAATAAACTACAGCTGACAATACTGTCTTACATACTGTCATACTGTAAAATATCCCCTCTTTATTACCGCAGGGACAACTCATTTAGAACTTTGAAAGTGTTTTCACATTAGAGCTGCTCATTTGCAGGGCTGGCCTATGGCTGTGTTTAAAGAATGTGGTTGATACTTCTATTTTCCTCTAAATATTCTAGGGAAAAATATAAACTTGCCAACACAACATTTTTTAGATAAAGATTAATGGTCCTTCTCCATAGATAAAATATATCTCAATCTTTCCATGTTAGTGTGCTTTGACTACTTATGACATTATTTTTCCCACTAGCCCGCTGAGTACAAGGAAGAGCAAAACACCTGATGTGTATATGACCGGTCTGTTTCAGGAATTTTTATTTCCCCCCAAATGGTATTGTTCAATAAAGAACCCACCTTCTCTGCATCATCATCTTGATCAACATAATCTTGATTATAGGAAGGCATAATGGCCAGAGATGGAATAGTCATCCAGAAAACATTTTCACCAAAATCAACAGGAATACGTTTATCATTTTGGAGCCACAGCCTGTCATCCCAAGCTGTGCTCATTTAACACCCCGCATAATACACATCTTATCACACCATCCTTTAGCATATGTTACATAATTTTTAAATGAATTTTTTTGCTTCTCTACATGCATTCTGTATCCAAACTCATACCTACGCACTACACTACTGTGAAGAGAACAGAAGCGATGGGAGAAGGAAAAAGTAAACAACTTGCCTTACATTCGGCGCCACTTGCGTTCAGAGCCACTAAATCCACATGTATTTCTCAACCTTTTTTCCTATTAAGTTATTTCTTGAAAGTACATCTGTCAGGTTGAGGGCTATGAAAACCAGACAAAAGTTTACCCTAAAGTCTTCAAATTCACATAGTCAGAAGTGCTGGACTCTTGTTTCTTCCTTTTGGAGAAAAAGCAGAGCCGGAGAGGCTAGAAACAGTGGGTCCTTTCTTCTGCCCTCCAAATCTGGCATCATTTTATTTTAGCTCATGCTGCATTCAGACCCACAGGGAAACTGAGAACATGTTTATAAACCCTTGTCCTACACCAATAAAGACTTGATCAATGTCAGGTCTTTGATTTCAAACCCAGTTCTCTGCTGCTCGATCTTCAGACAGTAATCTTTGCTGCTGGTCTATGCCTACGTTCAGCTCTTGTTGGTGTCTATTTCTATGGCCTTTTAGACTAACTTAAATAGAACGGAGACCATAGAATGCTCTCCCTTGGAAAGATGAAATAATTCATTTCAATAATATACTGTAACTAAATGCTCACATGTAATCCTTATGAAAGGAAAAATAAGTAACTAACAAATATTTGCATTTTTTTCTGGTTTATTTCTTCTATAGTACTACTACTAAGCTATATTTGGCTATTTTGTGTTTAAATTATTCACGCTCCTCACCATGCACACGCAAACATTCTACATACACACATGCACACACAACACAACCCATGACCTATTCAATCATTTCAACAACCCTGAATTTTCCCCACATAGCGTCTATAAAGCACAGAAGCCCAGCTAAATCACAATCACTGGAGTTCCTTATACCACATGGTGTGAACCTAGATAGTATCAAAATGCCTGATTTGTGATGTGTGTGTTACCGTTCACTTAAAAGTGCTTTTACTACCTTTTCTTATCAATAGAAAACTTTCAAGATATTTAAAGGCAGTGCCTTTAAACCTTCTGGCTGCAATAAAGCAAAAAATGGCAGGTGGCTATATGAAAGTGGTAGAATATATTTAAAGAAAATCACTCATAGGGAAAAAGTATAACATTGCTTAGAGTCCATTTCTATTGGGAAGAATGTGTTTTGGAAGGATGTGGGATTCTTTCCATTTGCTCAGTGAGAACGTTAGCTGCTTTATAGAGCAATGTTGTTATTTTTAAGAAAGATGGGGAAATGAAACATTAGAAAACCTTCCTAGCAGTCAGAAGAGCTGAGTTCAGCAATGATAAATAAAGAGGCCAGGAAGCTAAACTTGAAACCACAAATTCCTTAAATAGAAAAGATTAAAATTCTTTACCATTAGGCAACCTTTTTGAGGAACAGAGGAGAAGGGACTTAATGCCTTTGAAGCAAGACTCCTGGCTAATTAGAGAAAAGACAAGAACAGATTGTGCTTGCTATTCTGAACAGGTTATCGAATGTGATCAACGCATACTTGTTAAAGAACTGCAAGATCATACTTTGGTCTTTGTGAAGAAAATGTGAATATTTTCAATATAAGGTCACTGAGACAAGTCTCTAAAATCAGATTCAGTGAAAATTTACAAGAAAAAAGCAAAAAAAAAATAAACATTGAAAATTGGGCAAAGGACATGAGCAGACACTTCTCTAAAGAAGACATACATGCGGCCAACAAATATATGAAAAAATCTCAGCACCGCTCATCATTAGAGAAATGCAAATCAAAACCATGATGAGATGTCAGTCACAATGGCTATTACTAAAAAGCCAAAACAACAGATGCTCATGAGGTTGCGGAGAAAAAGGAATGCTTTTACACTGGGTGGGAGTGTAAATTAGTTCAACCATTGTGGAAGACAGTGTGGTAATTCCTCAGAAACCTAGAGGCAGAACCACCATTTGACTCAGCTGGGTATATATCCAAAGGAATATAAATCACTCAGTAAGGTGTGGCAGCTCACACCTGTAATACCAGCACTTTGGGAGACCAAGGCAGTTGGATCACTTGAGGCCAGGAGTTTGAGATCAGGTTGGCCAACACAGCAAAATCCTGTGTCTACTAAAAAAACCCAAAAACTACAAAAAATTACAACTGGCGGTGCACACATGGAATCCCAGCTACTCGGGAGGCTGAGGCATAAGAATTGCTTGAACCCTAGAGGTGGAGGTTGTAGTGAGCCAAGATTGTGCCATGGCACTCTGACCTGGGTGACAGAGTGAGACTGTCTCAAAAACAACATCAAAAATGAAAGGAGTATACGAAAGGAGTATAAATCATTCTATTACAAAAATACACACATATGTATGTTCATTACAGCACTATTTACAATAGCAGAGACATGGAATCCACCTACATGTCCATTGATGGTAGACTGGATAAAGAAAATGTAGTACATATATATTATGGACTACTATATAGCCATAAAAGGGAACAAGATCATGTCCTTTGCAGGGACATGGATGGAGTTGGAAGCTGTTATCCTCAGCAAACTAACGCAGGAACAGGAAACCAAACAACACATGCTCTCACTTTTAAGTGGGAGCCAAATAATGGGAACGCATGGACACTCTGGGGGAACAACACACACTGGGGCCTGTCATGGTGGGTAGGAGGAGAAAGAACATCAAGAAGAACAGCTAGTGGATGCTGGGCGTAATACCTAGGTGATGGGTTGATTAGCATAGCAAACCACCATGACACATGTTTGCCTATGTAACAAACCTGCAAATCCTGCGCACGTACTCCTGAACTTAAAATAATGTTAAAGAAAATAAACCCACACATTTATATACCTCAAAATAAAATAAATAAAATCTGTTCCACTGAGAAGTTAGGTTCTGAACCAAGCTAAACAAGTAATACATTTTGCGTCCTTAATGAAGAGTCGCCAAAGTGTCCCTACTTGTAATCACTCTGGCATTCACCGCCTTCACTAGTGGCTATGAACTTCTAAATGTTCACGTGTCAGAAAGGGGAAACTCTTACAATAACACCCACCAAAGCCAAAAATTCTCAAAACTTATCAATTCCTGCAACAAAAAATTACTTATGTTTAAGACTGTAGTCATAATTGCCATGTAAATATGATAGTCAAACTGATAAATAATTTTTAAGAAAGGATTGATTTTCACCATGGGAACTAAGATGTATCTATGACAGAACAGTAAATACTTTGGCTGGAAAATGGTTGTTCCACTGTCACTATGTCACAAAGTCTTAGAAATTTTGAGAAGGATGGGGAAGCCTTCCACTTTCCCTGTGAAGAAATGAGATCCTGGCTGGAAGCATGGCTTGCCCCAGTGCTTGGTACTGATCAGCAGATGAGTGGATGAGGAAAGTTTCTCTTTTTAAATTTACTATTATTATTTCTCTTATTATACTTTAAGTTCTGGGATATATGTGCAAAATGTGAAGGTTTGTTACATAGGTATACACGTGCCATGTGGTTTGTTGCACTCATCAACCTGTCATCTACATTAGGTACTTCTCCTAATGTTGTCTTTTCCCTAGCCATCAAGCCCCCGACAGGCCCGGATGTGTGATGTTCCCTTCCCTGTGTCCATGTGTTCTCAATGTTCAACTCTTACTTAAGAGTGAGAACATGTGGTGTTTGGTTTTCTGTACCTGTGTTAGTTTGCTGAGAATGATGGTTTCCAGCTTCATCCATGTCCCTACAAAGGACATGAACTCATCCTTTATTATGGTTGCATAGTATTCCATGATGTATATGTGCCACATTTTCTTTAGCCAGTCTATTACTGATGGGCATTTGGAATGGTTCCAAGTCTTTGCTATTGTGAAGAGTGCTGCAATAAACATATGGGCACATGTGTCTTTACAGCAGAATGAATTTATAATCCTTTGGTTATATACCCAGTAATGGCGTTGCTGGGTCAAATGGTATTTCTGGTTCTAGAACATTGAGGAATTGCCACAATGTCTTTCACAATGGTTGAACTAATTTATACTCCCACCAAAAGTGTAAAAGTGTTTCCATTTCTCCACATCCTCTCCAGCATCTGCTTTTTCCTGGCTTTTTAATGATCACCATTCTAACTGCTGTGAGATGGTATCTCAATGTGGTCTTAATTTGCATTTCTCTAATGACCAGAGATGATGAGCTCTTTTTTCATGCTTGTTGGCTGCATAAATGACTTCTTTTAAGAAGTGTCTGTTCATGTCCTTTGCCTACTTTTTGATGAGTTTTTTTTTTTTTTTTTTTAATTTGTTTAGGTTCTTTGTAGATTCTGGATGTTAAACTTTTGTCAGATGGATAGATTGCAAAAATTCTCTGCCATTCTGTTGCCTGTTCACTCTGATCATAGTTTATTTTGCTGTGCAGAAGCTTTTTAGTTTAATGAGATCCCATTTGTCAATTTTGACTTTTGTTGTCATTGCTTTTGGTGTTTTAGTCATGAAGCCTTTGACCATGCCTATGTCTTGGATGGTATTGCCTAGGTTTTCTTTTAAGATTTTTATGGTTTTAGGTCTTATGTTTAAGTCTTTAATCCATCTTGAGTTAATTTTCATATAAGGTGTAAGAAAGAGGCCTAGTTTCAGTTTTCTGCATATGCTAGCCAGTTTTCCCAACACTATTTATTAAATAGGGAATCCTTTTCCCATTGCTTGTTGCTGTCAGGTTTGTCAAAGATCAGATGGTTGTAGATGTGTGGCATTATTTCTGAGGCTTCTGTTCTGTTCCATTGGTCTATATATATGTTTTTGTACTAGTACCATGCTGTTTTGGTTACTGTAGTCTTGTAGTATAGTTTGAAGTCAGGTTGTATGATGCCTCTAGCTTTGTTCTTTTTGCTTATGATTGTCTTGGCTATATGGACTCTTTTTTGGTTCCATATGATATTTAAAGTAGGTTTTTCCAGCCAGGCGAGGCGGCTCACGCCTGTAATCCCAGCACTTTGGGAGGCCGAGGCAGGTGGATCACGAGGTCAAGAGATTGAGACCATACTGGTCAACATAGTGAAACCCCGTCTCTACTAAAAATACAGAAAATTAGCTGGGCATGGTGGTGTGTGCCTGTAGTCCCAGCTACTCAGGAGGCTGAGGCAGGAGAATTGCCTGAACCCAGGAGGCGGAGGTTGCAGTGAGCCGAGATTGCACCATTGCACTCCAGCCTGGGTAATGAGTGAAACTCCATCTCTAAATAAATAAATAAATAAATAAAATAAAGTAGTTTTTTTCTAATTCTATGAAGAAAGTCAATGGTAGCTTGATGCGGATAGCAATGAATCTATACTTTGGGCAGTATGGCCATTTTCATGATATTGATTCTTCCTATCCATGAGCATGGAATGCTTTTCATTTGTTGTGTCTTCTCTTATTTACTAGAGCAGTGGTTTTATTTTAGCATGAAGAGATGTTGAAATTTTTTGAAGGTCTTTTCTGCATCTATGGAGATAATCATGTGGTTTTTGTCTTTAGTTCTGTTTATATGATGAATTACTTTTATTAATTTACATATGTTGAACCAGACTTGCATCCCGGGGTGAAGCTGAATTGATCGTGGTGGATGAACTTTCTGATGTGCTGCTAAATTTGGTTTGCCAGTATTTTATTGAAGACTTTTGCTTTGATGTTCATCAGGGATATTGTCCTGAAATTTTCTTTTTTTGTTGTTGTTGTTGTGTCTCTGCCAGGTTTTGGTATAGAATGATCCTGGCCTCATAAAACGAGTTAGGAAGGAGTTTCTATTTTTCTGTTGCTTGGAACAGTTTCAGAAGGAATGGTTCCAGTTCCTCTGTGTACCTCTTGTAGAATTTGGCTATGAATCCTTCTGGTCCTGGGCTTATTTTGGTTAGCAGGCTATTAATTACTGCCACAATTTCAGAACCTTTTATTGGTCTATTCAATAATTTAACTTCTTCCTGATTCAATCTTGGGAGGGTATATGTGTCCAGGAATGTATCAGTTTCTTCTAGATTTTCTAGTTTATTTGTGTAGAGGTATTTTTAGTATTCTCTGATGGTAGTTTGTATTTCTGTGGGATCAGTGGTGACATCCCCTTTATCATTTTTTATTGTGTCTATTTGATTATTCCCTCTTTTCTTCTTTATTAGTCTGGCTAGCAGTCTATCTATTTTGTTAACATTTTCCAAACCAGATCTTGGATTCATTGATTTTTGAAGGGTGTTTTGTGTCTCCATCTCCTTCAGTTCTGCTCTGATCTTAGTTATTTCTTGTCTTCTGCTAGCTTGTGAAATTGTTTGCTCTTGCTTCTCTAATTCTTCTAATTGTTATATTAGAGTGTCTATTTTAGATCTTTCCCACTTTCTCCTGTGGGCATTTGGTGCTATATATTTCCCTCTAAATGATGCTTTAGCTGTGTCCCAGAGATTCTGATATGTTGTGTCTTTGTTCTCACTGGTTTCAAAGAACTTACTTATTTCTGCCTTAATTTTGATATTTATCCAGTAGTCATTCAAGAGCAGGTTTTTCAGTTTCCATGTAGTTGCACAGTTTTGAGTGAGTTTCTTAATCCTGAGTTCTAATTTGGTTGCACTGTGGTCTGAGAGACTGTTAACAATTTCCATTCTTTTGCATTTGTTAAGGAGTGTTTTACTTCCAATTATGTGGTCAGTTTTAGAATAAGTGTGATGTGGTGCTGAGAAGAATGTATATTCTTTTGAATTGGTTTGGAGAGTGTTGTAGATGTCTATTAGGTCCACTTGGTCCAGAGCTGAGTTCAAGTCCTGACTATCCTTATTAATTTTCTGTCTCATCGATCTGTCTAATATTGACAGTGGGGTGTTAAGGTGTTAAAGTCTCTCACTATTATTGTGTGGGAGTCTAGGTCTCTTTGTAGGTTGTTAAGAACTGGCTTTATGTATCTGGGTGCTCTTGTATTGGGTGCATGTCTATTTAGGATAGTTAGCTCTTCTTGTTGCATGGATCTCTTTACCATTATGTAATGCCCTTCTTTGTCTTTTTTGATCTTTGTTTTACCAGATACTAGGATTGCAACCGATGTTGTTGTTGCTGTTTTTATTTTTCTTTCTATTTGCTTGGTAAATATTCCTTCATCCCTTTATTTTGAGCCTATGTCTGTCTTTGCAAGTGAGATGTGTCTCCTGAATACAGCACACCAATGGGTCTGTATTCTTTATATAATTTACCATTCTGTGTCTTTTAATTGGGGCATTTAGCCCATTTACATTTAAGATTAATATTGTTATGTGTGAATTTGATCCTGTCATTGTGATGCTACCTGGTTATTTTGCCTGTTACTTGATGTGGTTTATTCACAGTGTCAGTGGTATTTACAATTTGGTATGTTTTTGCAGTGGCTGATACCTGTTTTTCCTTTA
Organism: Saguinus oedipus; assembly: GCA_031835075.1. Taxonomy (NCBI): domain Eukaryota; kingdom Metazoa; phylum Chordata; class Mammalia; order Primates; family Cebidae; genus Saguinus; species Saguinus oedipus. The sequence continues at coordinate 4,967,400 of CM063177.1, read as the reverse complement.
CATATTTAGTGCTTCGTTCAGGAACTCTTGTAAAGCAAGCCTAGTGGTAACAAAATCTCTCAGCATTTGCTTGTCTATAAAAAACTTTATTTCTCCTTCACTTATGAAGCTTGGTTTGGCTGGATATGAAATTCTTGGTTGAAAATTCTTTTGTCTAAGAATGTTGAATATTGGCCCCCACTCTCTTTGGCTTGCAGGGTTTCTGCAGAGAGATCTGCACTTAGTCTGATGGGCTTTCCTTTGTGGATAACCCAACCTTTCTCTCTGGCTGCCCTTAACATTTTTTCTTTCCTTTCAACCTTTGTGAATCCGATGAGTATGTGTCTTGGGGTTGTTTTTCTTGAGGAATTTCTTTGTGATGTTCTCTTTATTTCCTGAATTTGAATGTTGGCCTATCTTGCTAGTTTGGGGGAATTTCTCCTGGATAATATCCTGAAGAATGTTTTTCAACTTGGTTCCATTCCCTCTGTCACTTTTAGGTACACCTATCAAAGGTAGCTTTCGTTTTTTAACATAGTCCCATATTTCTTAATTCAATAAGTGAATAGGTCATAAATTAGTGTTCCAAAAAGAGAAAAGACAAGAAAGTATTTTAAAAAAAATGAACAATAATTTTCCAAATTTCACTAAAGCTATAAAGTCTCAAATCTAAGAAGCTCAATGAACCCCAAGCAAAAGAAAGATGAAGAAAACATACAAAGAAGCATCAATTCAAATTTCTTAAAACCAGTAATAAAGAGAGAAATCTTAAAAGCATACAGATAAAGAAAGGACATGTTACATACAGAATAGCAAGAAAAGGTTGACAGAAGTTTATCATCAGAAGCAAAGCAAGGAAGAAAACTGAAAAACATCGTGGAAGTACTGAAAAAACAATAACAACATCCCCCTCAAAATCTCTACAAACAAAAACCACATCAACCTGGAATTCTATAACTAACCAACATATATTTCAAAAGTAAATGCAAAATAAACATATATGCAGACACCAAAAGGCAGAATGAATTTATCAGTAGCAGATCTACAATGGGATAAATCTCAAAGAATTTCTACCATGAAGAAGGAAACTAGTATGTGATGGAGATGTGGGTCTACACAAATAAATGAAGAATAAAAATGATGACTAAATAAGTAAATAAATGTAAAATACATTTAAAATGTAAAATGCAAAACATGTAAAAACCTCAACTCAGTAATCTCTCCTCTGCCTTAAGAAATCAGAAAAAAAAGTAAAGCAAATAAGCCCAAGTTAAACAGCAACAACAACAACAAAAGATCAAAGTGAAAACCAATAATATAAAAAATCAGAGAAAGTATAGTGACAAAATCAATTAAACCAAAAGCTAGTTCTTTGAGAAGATACATAAAATTAATAAACCTGTAGCCAGGCTACTTATAAAGAGAAAGGAAGACACAAAATATTATCAAGGATAAATTTTGTATTTTTAGTAGAGACGGGATTTCACTATGTTGGCCAGACTGGTCTTGAACTCCTGGCCTCAAGTGATTCACCTGTCTTGGCCTCTCAAAGTGCTAGGATTACAGGCATGAGCCACTAGATCCAGCATTATGCCAATAAATTCACAACATAGATAAAATAAACAATTATTTGAATAATACTGTCAAACCTCACTCAGGAAAAAATAAACATACATCTATTGAAGTTTGAAATTATATTTAAAATTTTACCACAAAAAATTCCAGACCCAGATGGCTTCACTGGTGAATCCTACCCCAAACTAAATAAAGAAATAATATCAATTTCACATAATTTCCAAAAAGTTAAAGAGGAAATACACTAAATTCATTTTATGAGCCCAACATTACCCTGATAAAGAGGTTCCAAAAACAAAAGGACAAAATAATATTCTTGATAATTACAGATGTGAATATTCTAAACAAAATTTTAGCAAACCACATTCAACATTACATAAGAATATAAATATCTCATGACTAAATGAGCTTTATTCTAGTAACGATTTAACATTTGAAAACAATCTCTATAAATCAGTGTAAATCATCAAAGGTCTAGAGTGAAAAAGAAAAAAAACATGGTTGACCCTCTCAATAGATGTGGGAAAAGCATTCAGTATACTTGAACATTTGCTTCTGTTCAAAACTCTCAGCAAATTATGAATACGAGGAACTTCCTTAGCCAGTTAAAAGCCATCTACAAAAAACTTTCAGCTAACATTACACTTAACAGTGAAAGATTAAATGCACTTTCCCTACTATCAGCAATAAGACCTGGAGAGTCATTCTGACCACTTTTATTCAACATTGCAAGGAAAGTTCTGGTCTATATTTTAAGTAATTACACAAAAATACAAGAAATCCAGATTAGAAAGAAGGAGATAACAGCATCTTTATTCATAGACATGTGATTATCTATTTAGAAACCTGATGAAATCAACCAGAATGCTAACAGACCTATTAAGTTAGTTGAGCAAGATTGCAGGACACAACACAACATGAACTTACAAGAAAAAAAGTGTTTTTCTATATGCTAGCAACAACTAAAATTATAAAATAACATTTTAAATTACTGTTTATAGTAGCATTAAAAATGAAATAGGAGTAAATCTAAAAAATATGTGCGAGACCTGAACACTGAAAACTATAAAATGTGGCTGAAAAAATTAAAGAAGACCTGAATAATTGGACATATTTACCATATTCATGGGACAGGAAGCAAAATATAGTTAAGATTCCAATTTGCCCCAGATTGATCTACTGATTCCCCTTAATCCCTATCAAAATCTAACCAATTCTTTTTGTAGCAGTTGACAAGCTGATTTTAAAATTTAAATGGAAATGCAGAAGATCTAGAATAGCCAAAACAACTTTGAAAAAGTAAATCAAAGTTGGAAGGCTGACGTTATCTTATTTTAAAGCTTATCATAAAGCTACCACTATCAAGACAATGTTACAGTGATGGCGCAACCAATGGGATCAATGACAACAGGACAAAAAATGCATTAATAAGCCTCATATCAAGAAGTCGTTTTTGACAAAGCTGCAAAAGCAATCAGAAAGAGAGTCTTTTCAACAAATGGTCCTAAAGGGACTGGAATATTGATATGCAAAATTATGAACTTGAATCCATACTTAATACAATATGGAAAAAGTCACTCCCAATGAATAATAAGTGTAAATGTGGAATCTATAATGGCAAAGCTTCCAGAAGAAGACAGGAGAAAAATTTTTGCCTTTGAATTAAGCAGTATTTCTTAAACATGACAACAGAAGCACAATTCATTAAAAAATGATGAACTACATCACAATCGAAAAGTTTTATTTTTTGAAAGGTACTGTTAAATAAAAGTATAAGCTGGGCCTGAAAGAAAATAGTTGAAAACATTTATCTGATGCAAAACTTGTATCTAGAATAGAGAGAGAATGCTTACAACTCAGTAAGAACACAACTCCAAAATTTAGATAAAAGTTTGAATGGGCATTTTACCAAATAAGATTTATAGATGACAAATAAGCACATGAAAAGATTCTCAACATCATTACTTTTCAGGAAAATGCAAATTTTGATCATAATGAGATATTACTAGACACATTAAAATGGCTAACATTAAAAAGACTGAGGGTTGGTTAGGCTATGATGCAACTGAAATTCTCCTACATTGCTGGTGGGAATATAAATAACATAGTCACTTTGTAAATCAGTTTAATATTTTATCAAAAAGTTAAACCATATGACCCAGTCATTCCACTCCCCATGAGAAATGAAAACTATGTCCAAATGCTTGTACATGAATGTTCACACTACCTTTATTTATAAGAGTGCTAATCTGGGAACAACCAAATTATCCATCAATAGGTGAAGGGATAAACAACTTGCAATGTATTCAGACAATGAAATTCTATTTAACACTAAAAAGCAATAAATTCATGCAACAAGAAGAATGAATTTCAAAATAATTATGCTTAGTGAAAAAAGCCAAACAGAAATCAGTATCTACCATAGCATTTCATTTGTAAAACTTCTGAAAGATCAAAACTCATCTATCAGGACAGAAAACTCATCCATTTGCCTGCAGATGAAAAAGCTTAGGAGGGAGTAAATATTGTGAGGAATGATAGATAGACTCAGTTTCTTTATTATACACATCAGTAAAAGATGTATAAAATTAAACACTAAATAGGTAAAGTTTACTGTATGCCAATTTTATTTCATTTGAATTGTTAAAAAGTTATTATTGTGATCAGTTTGATCTACTGTTCTTTTTCATGTTCTTTATACACCCAGAAAGTCAAAAATTTTCACGTTTATTTCCTGAGTTCTTCCTTCAAAACTTTGCTTTTCCAAACTTATCAGAATCCAAAGAGAGCTTATTGCTGACATCACCAGCAATTCCTACTGTTATCTATTTCTTACCCTTTATTTATTATTATTACTGTGCCAGGTACTAGGCTAAGCATTTTATTTGGCCACTTCCATTTAATTTACTTTTCTCTTTTTTTTTTTTTGTTCCTGGCTTGTAACTTTCTACAGGCTATTTTCCCCAATTCCCTAAATAGTAGATAGGCAACAATATATTTAAAATTTAGTGTACTTTGCTCTCCTTGCTTTTCCTGGGCCTGGGAGTCAAGTCACTTAAATGAGGTTTGGATTGTCCAAAAATTATGTTACTCAGAAACCAATGAGAAAATATTAATATGTGGAAAGGAAAGAAAAATATAGAGTTTCAAAATACAACTTTATTATATTGCCTAGAGAGCAGTTTAGCATATAAAGATTTCTGGACACATAAATCTGTGTTTCTTTACTGTTAAACATCACTGTTTAATTGTTCACATCTAGTAAGTCTTCTAAAGTAAAGGATTATTGCTAGTCTTAGTATTAGCTCTTCCCTTCAGTGAATTTTCCCACCATTTCCTGATGTTGTATATTAGTATATGCTCTGACTTTCATTAACCTACATGTGGCTTCCAGTCACTTGATGTTCTCACCTTAAAACTATCCACTGGCAATCTTCCCCTCCCTCCCTCCTTTCCTTCCTTCCTTCCTTCCTTCCTTCCTTCCTTCCTTCCTTCCTTCCTTCCTTCCTTCCTTCCTTCCTTCCTATCTTCTGTTTATATTCTGAATGTCAACTGTACTTATTTGCTTTTCAGTATTGCATAACCTGGTAGATGTAATCTAAGTTCATTGTACTTATGGATTCTTCCCACTCAGGTTATAATTCTTATTTCCCCAGGGGTTCTTTGAAGATACATTCAGGTGTCTCCCAATTTGAATGGAGCATAAAGATGGTTAACAATGAAAAACAGAATGTTATATTTATGTAGAGGAACACTAGTCCTCTTGTATAGATACAGTTATCATCACTCAACTCATTAGCAAAAATATGAGGAGATGTTATGCTTTTACTGATTGGTTAAATCTACCAAACAAGGCAAAATGGTTTATACAGTTTATTTCCATAGTGTTTAATGTGATATATAATATCCTAGTGAATACCAAAAGCTCTAGTGAATTCTCCATTTTGCCTGCATCCTGCAAGTGTTGATGAAAGTCATCAATTTAATAAGAATTTGTCCAGTGCAACTTACTTCACATTTAGTTCGATATAATAATATAGGAAGTTTCACCCACAGAGCTCTTTGCATTTTAGAAGTAAGCATATAATTGGTGATTATTTCAAGTCTCAAGTGATAAATTTGAGTAAGAGCAGTAGTAATGAATTTATCTGAAAATGATCACAAGTGAGGAACATATCACACCTCACACATTCCCATAGTAATTTTTTCCTATTCATCGTCTGGATTTTTCCATCATGGTCTAAGCATCATTCTAGAGTTACACCATGCAGTCTAGTAATTTTGGTTTTGCAATTGATTGAATCCAGTAAGTGACAATAATCTTCAAATGTCATTCATGGAATGGTTCTTTTAAGCTGCTTTTGTAGTTGAATGTTGCTATTCTAATATAAACACACATTTTACTTGTTATTTTGAATTTAGGATTTACGTCAAATGCAAGTGAAAAAAATCTCAATTTAAAAAAAATTATGTAACAATGACTTCTAAAAATGCTATATACAAATCAGAGTGACTTGGTGAAATGAAAAAGTTGCCCCAAAAAAGCCAGCATGAATGATGATAATTATTAAAGTATTCATCATACAGAAAAGAGTACCCAGAAATAAAATTACACACCTACAGCCACCTAATTATCAACAAAGTGTACAACAGAAAGCAATGGGGGAAAGGATACCCTATCCAATAAAAGGTGCTGGGATAGCTGGTTAGCTATATGTAGAAGAATGAAACTGGATCCCTATCTTTCACCATATACAAAAAATTAACTCAAGATGGATTAAAAATTTAAATGTAAGATCTCAAACTATAAGAATTCTAGAGGAAAACCTAGGAAACATCATTCTGGGCATAGGCCATAGGAAATAATTTATGACTAAATCCTCAGAAGCAATTGCAACAAAATCAAAAATTGACACATGAGACCTAATTAAGTAAACGAGCTTCAGCACAGCAAAAGAACCTATCAACAAAGTTAACAGACATCCTAGAGAATAGAAGAAAATATCTGCAAACTGCATTTCACAAAAATCCAATATGCAGAATCTATAAGACACTTGACAACTGAACAAGCAAACTGCAAATAATCCCATTTAAAAATGGGCAAAAGACATGAACAGACACTTCTCAAAAAAAGACATACAATCAGCCAACAAATATATGAGAAAATGCAGAAAACACAAATCATTACTAATCATCAGAGAAATGAAAATCAAAATAATGAGATATCATTTCACACCCATTAGAATGGCTGCTATTAAAAAGTAAAAAACAAGAAACAAAAACAGATGTTGGTGAGGCTGTGTAGATAAGGAAGTGCTTATACACTGTTAGTCAAAATGAAAATTAGTTCAGCCACCGTGGAAAGCAGTTTGGAGGTTTTTCAACTTGACACAAAAGTATCATTTGACTCAGCAATCCCATAACCATGTATACATGCAACAGAAAACAAATGGTTCTACCAAAAAGACACATGCACTTGTATGTTCATCACAGCACTGTTCACAATGACAGACATGAAATCAACTTATATGCCCATCAACAGTGGATTAAATAAAGAAATTATGGTATATATACACCATGGAATACTGCACAGCCATAAAAAAGAATAAAATCATGTTACTTGCAACAACATGGATGCAGCTGGGGGCGATTATCATATGTGAATTAATGCAGAAATGAAAAACAAAATACATCATGTTTTCACTTACAAGGGGGAGCTAAATATCAGTAATCATGTACATAAAGATGGAAACAGTAGACATTGAGGACTACTAGAGGGGAGAGTTAGAAAGGGGGAAAGGGTTGAAAATTAACTGTTTTGTAGTATGCCCAATACCTGGGTGAGAATTACTAGTACCCCAAACTGCAGCATTGCACAACTTACACAGGTAACACATCTGCACATGTGGCCCCAAAATCTAAAATAAAAGTTACAAAAGAAAACATATAGAAATTTCAACAGTAAAAATGAAATAACATAAACTATTCACTGTGACAACTATGACACAAATTCACCGAGTCCACTAAAGCATAGGTCTTGAGTAAGTAGTCCTTTATCCTCACCAAAATTTAGGTGGTGTACGACCTTCAATACATTTATATTCAGATATGCTCTACATCAAGTTGGAATGCATCCCTGAGAATCAAGATATTAAAATAAATTATGAGGTTAACAAATTTCTTTGATGGCTGTATATTAAAGCTTCCTCAGTTATCTTTGTATACATTGAAAACTTAGGTAAGGCTGGGCACTGTGTCTCATGCCTGTAATCCCAGCACTTTGGGAGGCAGAAGCAGGTGGATCATGAGGTCAGGAGTTTGAGACAGCCTGGCCAACGTGGTGAAACCCTGTCTCTACTAAAAATACAACAATTAGGCCGGGCGCAGTGGCTCAAGCCTGTAATCCCAGCACTTTGGGAGGCCGAGGCGGGTGGATCGCGAGGTCAAGAGATCGGGACCATCCTGGTCACCATGGTGAAACCCCGTCTCTACTAAAAATACAAAAAATTAGCTGGGCATAGTGGCGCGTGCCTGTAATCCCAGCTACTCAGGAGGCTGAGGCAGGAGAATTGCCTGAACCCAGGAGGCGGAGGTTGCGGTGAGCCGAGATCGCGCCATTGCACTCCAGCCTGGGTAACAAGAGCGAAACTCCGTCTCAAAAAAAAAAAAAAAAAAAAAAAATTAGCCAGGCGTGGGGGCATGTGCCTGTAATCCCAGCTACTTTAGAGGCTGAAGCAGGAGAATCACTTGAATCTGGGAGACAGAGATTGCAGTCAGCTGAGATCCCACCACTGCACTCCAGCCTGGTCAACAGAGCAAGACTCCATGTTGGAAACAAAACAAAACAAAACAAAACAAAACAAAAAACTTAGGTAATTTCGTTATTCATTTGGTAAATTTGTAGATCTTCCCTCATTCCCAATTTTTGCCTGCATGTATCTGCACACTTAAAATTTCATGAATGAGTACTTTCCTGCAGTGCATATAGACCAGACATTGTTCAATGTAAGCTTCTGTCACTGCATAATCATCAGCAGTAGGGTAATAAGTAAAGATGGAATATATTCGTTATTTTTTTACAATATTGGATTCTATTTAATGTGCCTTTGTGGCTTTTTTGTCTGATAGACCAATTGTGAAATCGTTTTAAATTCGACTGTGGCAGGCTGTTTTGATTAGCTGAGTCAGCTTCATTTTCAATCTCCTTTGTCAAAAGAGATGCAGGGATGTTCATATTTGCTTTCTTGACCTACATTAAAAGAAGTAACCATGTTACATATTTTTAGGAAATGAGACAAAACAGATTGGGTTTTTAAAACATTTTCTAATAAAAGGGATAAATCTTGCTTCTATACTCTCCTCCTACTCCCTGCCTTGTACTTGGACATGCTAATTTGACCTGCAGCAACCATATTGTCACTATGAGGCTAGGCGAACAGATGTCGAGGAAAGATAGATGTGCTAAGGATGAAGATCCTGGGCCTCTGATGGCATCAAGAAGCAGTTCCACCCCAAATTGCTCTTCCAAGCTTCTTGCAGTGTGAGATAACTGAACAGCTTTATTACCTAATCTTTTCTTGGATGTTTTTTCCAATACTTGCAGGCAAAAATATCCCCAATTAAATACAACTATTTTTTTTTAGTAGAGAAACTTATCTGCTTATGAAATTTCAAGTTACAAAATTTCTTTCACTTGAGCAAAGCTATGCCTTAGAGAAAGTAAGGTAACTATTGCTTAAGAGATAGAGTGAATGGTCATACATGGCTATCTTATGAATAAAATAAACAGGGCTTATAGAGAGATTTATTAGTTAGGAATTTGCTTGCCTTGTTTGCACCTACTTTTGAAGTATATTATATTTGATACATGAAAAATCAATGAGTTATTTAACTTACTAGTTGAAAAGGCACATTATTAAAAGGAGAAACATTAAAATAATTAAAAATAAAATTGTGAGAAGACAAATGCTTTGCAAAGTTATGGAATACATAATTTAATAGTAGCTATGACTCTGAATGACAAATGGTAAATAGCAAAATAAATTAGAAAAACATGATTAAATGAAAAAAATATATTTCAGATGTTGACCAAAGTTTTAGCATCAATGTTTGCTACCTGTTCAATTCAATTCAATTCAATTCAATTCAGAATTAAGTTTTGGCATTGGTTTGAGAACGTGGTAAAAATACTGCTGCTGCAAATTTGTTACAAACCAGGAATGATTCACAATTCCAGGAATGATTAACAATTTCAGGTCCAGTTGAATGTTGACTATGTCGAAACATGGCAGACGAGGTAGCTGCAGAATCATTTATTTCCCTCTTGGAAATTATCAAGAATGAGAGGTTATGAGTTCTGGCAGAGATTTCTAGTTACTAGTTTCAATATCTCCCTTCCTTAGCAACAGAACTCCAGTTTTTAGCATGGCAAATGGCAGTACAGAATGAAGTCCACATGTCCCAACCTCCATGGCGTTTGTGATCTTATGACTAAGTTCCAGCAAAGGAGCTTTGCAAAGTCCCTTTTCAATAATAAAAGACATCAACGGTACACCATTTACCCATCTTTCATCTTACTCATAGAAATTACATGTGATGCTAAAACATTAGTAAGCATCTTGCATTGTTAGGATCCACCACACCCTAGCAATGACCCTGTGAGCTTGGAAATTTAAGTACTACTCATATGATTCTGATATAATTCTGACTTGCTTTCTCTTTATCAACTTAAAATGAGGAGAGTGCTAAAATCTGGTTCCTTTTTTAATGTACATACAGAAAGAAAGGGGTTCATTGTGACCTTATCTTAAGAAACTGATTTGCCTAGACCAATCTCAGTTGTGGTGGATCTAGCCTCAGAAATTACTTAAGTATGGCTAATGCAAAGGTTTGGTAGAATCCCTGCTAATTGAAGATTGACTAATGTTGTGCATTAATGTCTGTCCTCTAAAGAGGAAGTAGCTTACAAATACCTGCCACGAGTATTATCTTACAAATACCTGCAAGATAATAAGTGAGGTGAATATGAGAATAGCTTTGTACATATTGAAGAAGGTGTAAGAGTAATAACAATATCTAAATTGCACACACTACCCATAAGCATGTTTCCAATTATTACAAATACACCTATTATGCCTGTTTGGTGAATCTGGTTCTCTGCACAGAGAACTGTAGGTGGCTGATGGGGAGGAGGAAAACAATCACCTCCATGAGAATATTTGTTGTAAAATTCTAATTAATAAACTTCATTGTTACCCTTGCTTAAATCAGATAAAGCATTTTTCTTAGTTATTTAGGAACCATTAGAATTCTGTTGCTCAGCAACCCCTCTCAAATCATATGGTTACTTTGCTAGAAATTTTAGTATACAGGATTCAGTATTGTATATAATTCTTCTATCCTTAAGAATTTTAATTCCTGTATCTATGAACTGTGACTCACTTCTGTGGATAATAATTAGAAAATGAGTAGAGACTGGAATAAAGATAAAATGAACAAAACAAATATTTAGAAGTCCAGCCTTGAGATAAAGGTAGCCATGGGAGATGATACACATATATTCCCATAAAATTTAGGTCAGAGAAACTGAGATGTTGGCCTACAGTAACTCATCTAGGGCAACCATTTAGTATTCTAGGAAAAGGAAAGAGAAAACTGAGGCATCTGAAAGAACAAGGTCTGCCATTCTGCCTCTGGGACGGCAATAAGACACAGACAGTATGACCTACAATTTCTAAAATCAGGGAGTAATTAAATATTTGGTGAAGACAAAATGGAGAAAAACATTTGCTGTTATAATTAATATCTGCAACAAAACACAAAAATGTCTGAATATGTTGTTGAAATAGAGACAGTGAGATCTGGAAACAAATTTGGCCATCTAGGAAAGGTAAATTGAAATTGATTATACAGTATTCATGAACATTAATTTAAGATGCACAAGTTAGTATTTGGCAACTGGTAGGCTCTTTACTCAGTGTGCTTTCTTTACTGTCCTATATTAGTGAATTTTATGTTTTAAACATTACAGATTTTTCATAGAGATACTTGAGATCTCGCAATTCAATTTCTCCGATAGGATACTAAATTCTTCATTCACAAATTCTCATACTAAAGACTGTCACAAACCCAGATCTTCTGGAGAAAGAACTGATAATACCAACTTTGAAATGCTACATATTCTTAAATGAAATACATCCATGTTAAAAATTTAAGTACTGTCATATATTACAATGAAAGCATCATTTTTGTATTATTTCTTGCTCTGGGTTATCCAAAGTTTTTAAAAATTAGTTCTGAAAAAGGAAAAATGGAGTACACCGTAGTTGACCTATATATACTTCCCAGTGAAGATTTGGGAGTATGTTCTCTTTAATAATAAAAACTGTTCCACTTAAGTCTTCTAAGATCATACTACTTAAACTAGAACCTGCTTAATCAGTAGATAAAGTCTTAAGTGGCATTTTTTTTTAAAGCCAGATTTTGTTTTGGTGGAGAGGAGGGGTGAAAGAAGATAGAGCTTAATTAACCAGACTGACAGGCTCCATAGATCTCTCAAGTGTTTAAATTAAGGATTGCAAGTTCTTGAAACTTGACAAGCCAGGCAGGATTGTCACTGCTGCTGTCTGAAGCAGAGGTAAGAACGGATTAGGCTTGTCCTATCTTTATCATAAGCATTTTGCCAGGATCTAAGAACTTAACACTGTGAACAGACTTAAGGTTTTCTTTATTATTGGAAAGATAAAGCTAAAAGTTAAAAATAATTAAATTTTCACATTTTTCAAGTCAGACTGCTCTTTTAGCAATAAATATTTGCTATTTTGGCAGAATAGCATAATATGTATGA